>JANCMC010044246.1:637184-662016 GCA_024363005.1 Charaxes varanes | reverse complement strand
ATGTCATGATTGATGCAAGGTTATTAGGCCTTTTCAAGCCATTCTTAGTATTCATATTTTTAGAATATGTAGTCGAGTCATATACAACTTTTATTTCAGCTACTAAAGAAGCCGACGCCATTACGAAATTCATAAACAACCATAAACCACAAAATAACATCATAATGTTTAAATCTCAGCGTTTCTTACGACATTTAAACTCATATAACATATTTACCTTAACAAAATATTCGAGAGACGAGAACAGCGTTTTATTAAGCACTTGCTGATTCCTGCAACTTTGCCTAATTTTTAAGGGTAAGTAGGTTTTTATTTATTTAGCTTCCAATAGAAATTGCTTTAAAATCGTATTAATCATTCCAAAGATTGATCTAGAGCTAAATAAACAGTTAATCATAATACAAATAAGTGGTGCTTCGATAATGGGTTGAAGTTTTAAAACATTTGTGACCTAACTAGTAAATGACTCTTAAAACTTAAATCATTCTTAAATGGCAAGTATGGGAAATCACAATTTCCCAATCTTGCCATTCATTAATTCATAACTTATTAAATAATATATAATTTAGTATTACCAAGTTTAAGTCGCACCTATAAAGTCTGTGACCGTATTAGATAAAGAATTTAAAAAAAAAAACAGTTTGTAATGTAAGAGTAATTACAAATACTTTTTCATCCTTTAAAAGAGTGTCGGATAATATATATATTTTATTTTTAATATATATATTTATAATTGACCTTCCAATTTCTTGGTAGGGTTTTTCCTTGCGGAATCGAATAGTACCTACAGCATTTTCTTTAATAGCCAATTATTTATTGGACATAAAATAAATCTTTACCTTGATCCCTAAGTGTCAATGACATTTTTGCAGCCAAGGCTATATCAAATGTCCCCAGCATGCTAATTAAAATAGCCGAAGTATACCTAAAAGATATGAAACGAAACGCTCAGCCAAATATCCAGCTGATATAATTAATATGAAATTGTTTTCTACATTTTTGAATAAATCACTAGCAGACGTATTTTATACAGTAATATTCATAATTTAACTCTAACTCTACGGACCGACATCACCTCTATAGCTAAATGTCCATGCTATTTGGAAGGTGTTTCCTTCCTTGCACATGCTCAAGGAATCACTTTCTCTTCAGCCTTTGATTTAAAGAGTGTAATAATTACCTTGTTTCCAAAACCAATAAACCTAAGGGGACTAAGGCGTAAGAAACCAGAATATTCTCAAAGACCAGTCAAAGCATTTGCCTTCTTCTGAATGTGAAAATGACCATGAGCATCAGTTTTCATTTAGACCTGAACTGTGTGCTCATTTTTTATAATAAGAGGCAAACGAGCAGGCAGGTCACCTAATTGACTAGCGACTTTTATGGACAACTACGTAAGCAAAAGGCTCGCAGATGCATTACCTCCGGGAAATGTTCTTTTCTGGAATGTCCCTCAACACGTATCTTGCTCTTCTTGAGAACCTTCGAAGGCTCGAAAACACGGAAGCTGGATTTACAGAATTATGTTGCGAGATATAAAATGCGTTGGCCTCTTGTCATATCGGTTCGGAAACATCGGAACTAGCCGCTGTTTCTACATAAATGTGTTGTTAGATAAAAACTGCGTTGGCCCCTTGTCCTATGAAGTAAGTAAGCCCTTGGTCGTATAGGTTCGGAATCACCGGAAATTCCGTCGTTTGATGGCGACCTGGGGGGCTTTCTGACATAAGATCGGAGTGAAGTGGCGGCAATGCTGTTGCGTCAAGTGATGGTGTTGTTGTCGTCTTTCGTCTGTCGTTTGGTTTGTGAGACTTCCCGGTGGCCTAAACTCAGACCAGAGACGCATCTGGTTGCCT
Organism: Charaxes varanes; assembly: GCA_024363005.1. NCBI lineage: Eukaryota > Metazoa > Arthropoda > Insecta > Lepidoptera > Nymphalidae > Charaxes > Charaxes varanes. The sequence continues at coordinate 660,160 of JANCMC010044246.1, read as the reverse complement.
CTCCTGGTCATGCAATAGTTTATGGGCGTCATTAGACATTTAGCTGCCTGTTCGTTTGCTTCTTGTAACATAAAAAAAAAGCGGTGAATCCATCGAATGCTAAGAAATTCGTCTCTTTCTTTGTTCTTGGTAACTTGAGATTGTATTATATAATAATGTTATATCTTCTTATTTTGTCTAGAATGTGGCGTTCCCCTACGTAGACATACGAGGCAGCCTCGAGAAAGGTCCGTGGGCCAGCTCCGCATCATCAAAGGGCGTGAATCCAAGAGAGGGGCCTGGCCCTGGCAGGTTTGAAATAAACATTTATCTATAAGACAAGCTGTTGAGGAGAGCGGCATTTGAGTCGATTGCTAGGTTAAGTTGGTCTTACCGAGGCCGGTTGATAGATGGATGACTAATTCTAGCACTGGTTTTAAATATCCGACTTCCTCCGTGTTCCGGAAGGCATTTACAATAATGTGTCCCGTTTAATTAACTGACTGAGTGATATTAATCGTGAGATTGTGTGAGCTCCGGGGATAACGACAGATGGCTATCGGTCATCTGAATTCGCCACACAGCCACATCCTGTAGCGGACTTAGAGATAGGACATCCTAGAGCAGCGAATCCTTAAGCGGACCCTGGGACTAGACCGGAAAAACGCCATGAAGAAGATATAGACTAGCTGTAACCCGCGAATTTATAAGCGTGTATTCTTTGATTTTTTTTAACTTTCTATTCTCTTCTTTTTAAATTGTTAACCTCTTTTGCAGGTGTCCCTCCAGCTTCTTCACCCAAACTACGGTTTGATTGGTCACTGGTGCGGCGGGGTGCTGATACATCCTCAGTGGTTGCTGACAACCGCGCATTGCGTTCACAAGTAATGTCAATAATATCTCTGTCATTAGCAGGCGCGGATCCACCGTATTATGCCAAGATGGGCATGTCCACCACCTTAATAGACTCGTGACGTCACGCTTTCGTGGTCTATTGAGATCGGAAGCCGGATAACATTATATCCAATACCTTACTTAAAAAACAATGTATAAAAATCGTATATTTTGTAAGAACTATAGTGATCATAAAAGTTCATTGACTTTGTCCATACCTTATGCCGTTGAGCTATTGAGGCTCTAATATGGCTCTAGTTAAATAATATATTCCATTTCAGCGAGCTATTCAACCTTCCAGTACCTGCCCTATGGACGGCGGTACTTGGGGAATGGGATCGAGCTGAACAGAGAGGATCATACGTGCCCATAGAAAGAATAGTCCTGCATCATCGGTTTCACAATTACCAGCACGATATAGGTGATGAATTATTTTATAATAATTAAAAAGCCACTTTATTCCAGTAGAACCACACACAAAAATAAGAAATCAATAATGGGTAGGTTAAGTTTTGTAATTGGTTGGTGCTTCAGTTGAAAACGGTATAACCTCAGCTTATGCTGCAGGATTTATTCTGCAATCCTTTGTCGCGTGAAATCGTTGACAATCTTGAGCCATTTAAGTTTTTTTTTTAAAACGGAACCCCAATTATTTTACTTAAAACATTAATCATTTGCATCATGCGAACAATACACACACGAATCTACTCCTGGGCCTAGCCAAATAATTTAAAAAAAAAATACAAACCTAACTTTTGAGGTCGAAAGTTTTTTCTATAAATAAAGTACAATGACGAGTTTATACAAATTGCTGTTATATGTATGTCAGGATGTTAAAATAATAATAAAAAATGTCAATTTAGCTAGTAAATAGTAATTTAGAAACATTATAAGCCTTTGTTTGTTTTTTAATCTGTAAAAGACCCCGCACTTTATAGACTTATTTACTACATATGTACTTATCTGTATATTGATACGTGAATGGAAAACTTTCAGTTTTACGAAAATTACGCGGACGGAGGCCATTCATAATTTTATTATAGTGCTAATTCAAGAATATGTTATGTCTAGTCGTAAGTGCAGCTCGTAGCAATTAACGGATTACTGTTTACGACAATATTATGCTAATTTACCACCGCGGTGCACGCCGCTTCCGGCACGACAGAAAGTGTATATTTAAATAATAGAAATGATTTATTTGTTGGTACCGTTGGTTGGTTCAGTCAACTCTATCATTGATTATATAACATTGATTGATTTGTCATAAACATAAGCTCAAGTCATAAACATAACATGTTAGATGAATTATTTAGTCGAATAATACGAAATTCTAAGTATGAACTCTCGCTGCTTCTGTAAGGCCAATAACGTGATCGATGGTCAATTTTGAACATTTCTCAATTCTGATTGACTTTCAGAAACGTTTATTAGTCTAAAACGACCCAGTTTACCAGCGATTATATAACATTCATATGATTCTAATAAACATAAGCTTGATAAGTAATAAATGTACTTTCATTTGAATGATCATTTCAATGATCATGTAGTGTGGCCGGGTACTTTGTCTAACTGTACAAAGTTTTGTAATACTTTGTGGACTTCGAGGTCAAAAATTTACAAAGACTGAGCTATGTCTGGCTTCGGTATAAGACATATGATTTAGTCGCTTAATATTGTTGAAATTATTGCATTATAAAATATTTTGTATTTATAGTCTAACATTAACTAGCCGTTTCCCGCGATCTCGTACGCGTAAAAGTTCGTATATGGCGAAATGTTTTATTACTCATCATAAGTTCGTATTAACTTTATTGCTTTGGTCTCTAAATCGTAAGTCGTAATGCACAACGCTACGATAAAACGTCACGATGCACAATGATGTGCCCGATGCCGCAAAAAGTAGCTTTGTGCGTTATGATCAAGCAATCAAAAGTCTTTTCACTTCCTAAATCCGGCGCCATCGAAAAATCCTCTGCTACCTAAAATCTACCTCCAAATTTCATCGATGTATGTCACGCAGTTTTCTTAATTTTGCGATAGGTGCCCCTTCGCTTTTAAAGATGAACTTTGGTTTTAAAGATACCCAAAAATAGTAGACGTACAGCAGATATTGACTGAGGGACGTCATAAATCTGTTACACCGGGAGCTATGTGAAGAATGCACGCGTTGTTTTTTTTTTTGCGCAATTGTCGCATTACTGTCCGCAGCATTATGGCGCGAGGCTGGCTGAGTTCAGTGCACGTTAATGCTCAAATAACTATCATTGTACGCCCATGATAATGGTCATTTATCAACAAAAGATCCCGTATCTGAACAGCGTCAACGCGCCAAGTGATAATACGATATAAAACTCTATTAGCAGCTTTTATCTCTTTGTTGGTATATAATTAAATTACTACACCAAAATTCCATATGTGAAATTGAATACACGTAAAATTTATCTTATAAGTATGACTGGAGCGATAGGTAATAAATATTATTTTATACAGTGGCGGATTTAGGTCTAGACTCGCGAGGTACAAGCACAAAATTTTTAGAGGTGCCAAAATTTTCAAGGCGGCTAAATCTTGACATCGATTTGGTTTTGTATCAACATTGTGACCTATATTTTAACGATTCTTCTTACGTTCTTAGGAGTCCACCATAAAAAAAACGTTTACGTGAAGCAAAAATAGGCTAATTCACTTGCATAGTTAGTTTAAAATTATGTATGACAGTGTAATTAACATTTTTGTCTGGATGAAAGCAAGAACTAGGCGATTTTACTACGACAGTTTCTTCTTCCTGGCGTTATCCTGGTCTAGTACCGGGGTCCGTGTAGATTGTAGAGGATGTGGCTGTGGGGCGAGTTAAGATGACCGATTGCCATGTGACGTCATACTCGGATCCCCACGATTTCTGCAACCTCACGACTTATATCATCGGAACCCGTAAATTCTTCAAAAAATTCAATTATAATGCGGGCATTATTTTCCAAAGAATAATGTTCAAATTAAATGTAGAGTATTAAGACGCACCGTGTAAAAGTATGGGGCATTGTATTTCAATTAAACGCCGAAACGATTTTCACTTCCCTCGTCCTTTCGTTTTGATTGATCCTTGTTTGTTGTGGATTAGTGTCTTATTACTTCCGACGAAATCGCTGATAAAATATTTGAATGCTTTTTTTCATCATTCCCGCTCCGTTTCGAATTAATTTTTATATTTTCAATGTTGAAAATGGCCTTTTTAATCTTTTGTCTTAAAACATTATTAGACTTAGAGTTCCACCTCACCGAGACGCCATTGCGACGTCGCCGGCTGTTAAAATAGCTCGGTCATAATATAATTTGTGTATTGCATTCTCTAATATAAGGCCTAATTTAAGGCCAGCAACGCATCTGCGATCCCCATGGTGTTGCAGTTGTCCATGGTCGTCGGTAGTCACTTAAGAGCACCGCCTGCTCGTTTGCCCCTTGTTATATATCAAAAAAAAAAAAAAAAAATCTGGATTGTATTTATAATATGCAGTGTATGAAGAGATTAGATTATATTTCAGGGCTAATTTATCGTGTAATATTTCGGCTACCTGATCATGTCTGTTGTTATTACTGAAGTGTATTTTTTGCGGTCGTCTCCCGCAGTGCATTAATAAAACGCATGACTACATTCATTAGGACATGGGCGGCGCGGCTCGTGCGGTTTTTTGTTTCTGCCCCTTTCCCCCTCCCTCATTAATTGTTCTTTAATGAGAGGCCGCGTACATTGGAAGCGGTTGCGGTGCACTCTGTTATATTACACGGTCATATAATTCACCTGAAACGTAGTCTGGGGACAAATTGACTCCGGCCGTTCTTGTATGGTGCTATTTAATATTCGTTTAATTTTATTGGACGTTGCCAATTTTATAACACAACGCCATAAACCACGTACATTAACAAAATACACCAATAAATATATGTGTATATTCTGGCTTATGCCACAGCTATTTGGAAAGGCTGGAGGTAGAGATAGTAAATCGCGAATAACAGTTTATGTAAGTTGGTACTTAACTGGTGCTAAGCTATTAAGAGTGTATTCACAATATCCTAATTTTCGAATCCGATCCAAAATCGATATCCGCATTTGTCTTACTTTTAAGGTACTAGCGGACCCGGCAGACGATGTCCTGCCCAAACGTTACATTACTTACTGTTTACTACATTCTATTATCCTGTAACATTAGCCACGATCGCGATTCCGTTCCCGTTTCCGCGCCTGTTGTTAAAAGCACTAAGCCTGAATTTCGTCTTCTTGTCGTGTCGATGGCGCATCAGACAGTTCCGTTCCAGAACTCAGCCACGCGAACAGCATCCTCTGTGGCTCGCATTAGAAATAAGTCAATATTGTGGTGAAACATTCTTAATTTTTCCCAGCAATTTTTTTTTCTTTCATAAGTACCCGACAAGTATTTATACGACAAAAAAAGAAATAGCGAAATCGGCGGAGCCCTGGCGCGATGCAGTTATCGCGCGTGAAGAAGAAAAAGATATATATATCTTCTAAATATAAACACACATATATATCTTCTTTTTCCTAGCGTTATACCGGTGAAGTACTTGGGTCCGCTTAAGTGGTTAAACTAGTGTTAGAGACGGTCTCCCATCTGTCAACCGGTCGCAGCAAGAGCTACTTAACCTAGCGATCAACTGCCACGACCTCCACACATATCCTCTGAGACTACTGGACTGATTTGAAACATTCTTTCATCCGTAGAATCCTACATTGCACCTGATGCAAAATTGGCAATGTATTATTTTAAAAAACGTTAGGAATTCGTATGAAATTTGGTTAGTATAAATACCGGTGCAAAGCCGAAGCGGGCCGCTAAAAATAAATAAACCTGAAGGAAATGTACAACCTGCGAGCCCCAAAATAAACTCGGTATCGGGCCCAAATTCTTCGTTAGTCGCGTTAAACTCGAAAATGGCAAATCCGTTTTGAAAGGTTTAAAAGAAATGAAAGAAAGGAACGCCGACTTTACGCTGTTGCACACTATCAAAGTTTTCATACAGATCTGTAACATTTTTGAAAATATTTTATCACCTCTGTGCATCGGAGATAATGTAGGATTGTAATGGCGAATGAATTTTTCAAATTGGTCCAGTAATAAATGCAAGTAAAAAATGCAAACAAAAAATCAAACATTTCCTCATTTTAATAATAGTAGAGACGATTATTCTTGGGTTTAGTTCAGACTTTTATTGCAGGAACTACGTCAGATATTTAAACGTCAACGTGTTTGACCTTTTCTCGAGAATGGATTGACGTCAGAAACAGATGTTCATTGTGCATAAATATTATAAGGGTTATAGGGAAGTTTGTTTTTTAAAAAAAGCTCTATTTTCACACAGTGTGCACACAATAACTTTCACGGAGCCCTGGGGCCATTCACTTTTATTACGGCCTTAATTAGTATTTGCCGTCCTTATTTGGTAGTGTTTCCTTATAAGCCAATAAGAAGCGAAATTCTGAAGATTTCTAGCTACTATTATCTCCTTAAACGTGACCTAAGTGTATGTTAACGTCGCTGTAGCTGGATGCTGTAAAAATATTGGTTCTTCCATGTTATTTTATTAATACGGAGTACAGAATTTATCTTATTTGTCTTGAAATTCTTCCGCTAAATTAATTGGTTGAATTTACTACCTTTAATATTTTACAGTACATATTATAATTTACAGTATATGGCTGTAATTTTCTTCCTCGCACAATTCCTCTGTGGAATCAATTACCAGCGTCTGTATTTTCGAACGGATACGACTTAGGGGCCTTCAAGAAAAGAGCATTATTGTTTCTCAAAGGCCGGCAACGCATTTGCGATCGCCCTGGTGTTGCAGTTGTCCATAAGCGTCAATAGTCACTTAGGTGAACAGCCTGCCTGTTTGCCCCTTGTTATATATGTAAAAAAAATCGACTGCTGGGCAAAGGCCTTTCTCAGACCACTTTTCTCTTTTCTGGACTTGTTCTGAACATGACTTCCCCGCAAAGGTATCTATCACGCTACCTCCGTCAGTTTCTCGGTAAGTCATATCTACGCCGGCGTTCTTTGTTATATGGCCAGACATACAAGATTTGTTTTAAAAATTATATAAATAAGTAGTGTACCCAGTAGAGGTTGTTTTGTCAGAATATTGGCTCGACTGTTATTAGCCCGTTAGCCAGTCTCCTTTACGTCTTTTCCATTAAACTTAACACTGGCCGTATGTTTTATGAAAAAATAATATAACATTATATCAAGGTATTATTAAGTTCGCAAGTCCAAATCTGCATTTTTGGTAATTTTATATAATCTCTAGACTTTTCCTTTATTTCTTTTCTTTAAGAACTTACCTAAAATAAATGAAATGAAACAAAACGAAATGAAACAACATTTAGTTCGTTGTTTTCGAGTTTTAAGGAGACTTATTATCAAGTATTAATTTTTTATATAACAAGTTGTTGCACGCGACTTAGTCCGCGTAAAATTAGGTGAAAAATTTAAGCGTGATGATATATAGCCTATAGCCGCCCCCGATAAATGGGCAATCTAACACAGAAAGAATTTTTCAAATTGGAACAGTAGTTCCTGAGATTATCGCGTTCAAGTAAACAAACAAACTCTTTAGCTTTATATATTATAATCCCGGAGCCAGACATAGCTTCATTAGAATGATCACTTCATTGATCACGTAGTGTGGCAGGCCACTTTGTGCAGTTGCGCAAAGGTTTGTAGTACTTTGTAGTATTTAAGGACAAAAATGTACAAACGCTTTGAGCTATGTGTGGCTTATAAGTATAAATATAGATATTATAAGCTCTTCTTCATTCCGTGTAAATTAGGAAAATGCGGGTAGGTGGCGTTAGTAATACAGCATGTTAAATAAGGTATCTGAGTCAGTCAAACGTTGCACACACAAAGGTTTGTCTAAAGGTTTTGTAACAAGTTTCATGTGGGCTTAAATTAAACTACGACATTGCCAAAAACTAAACTCAACAAAATCCATTCAGCACTTTTTCGTATAGACCTTCAAATAATATGCCGTTGAAATGAAATATCCATATATTTACCTTCAAACACTATTAAATACACTTACCAAAATTTATTAAGTATATGCAAAATACATTGTGCATATTTCATTCGACATATTAAAATAAAAGGAAATGAAAAAATAAACAGCCTAAGGTTACTTAAATATATGAATAAGAAACCATGCAAATTAGCTAGATCATAAGTTAATGTTACGTAAAATCTACCTAGCCCTTTTAAGTGACACTACTTAACAGCTATTAGTAATAGATACGGATTCTGATGTTTTTTTTTTCATATTGCTGATCGTACAATCGTTCAAAAATCATAATCACAACTGCATTTCTTTGTATCACAAAGAAGTTGAGGCATTTTATTATGTAAAATATTTTGAGAAAATCAAATACATACCAAATAGATATTTTAAACAAACATTTTATCATATACACAAAGCATTCGCACTATTTCGCCGAAAAATTAAATTCTACAAGCAAAATAATTAGATTAAGAAAATCCCTAAAAGTCTTAGAGCACAGATCAAATAATAATCTCCATATACACTATAGTATTGTATAGGAACCGAACGCAAATCGTTGAGGTAATAAAATACAAATATATATAAGCGACATTATTAAATGCATAAAATCTCAAACGATGATAATTGAGCAACTAATATGTGACGCGATTGTCGCGACAGTCTCGTTGTGTCGTGTTGCAACACGATACAATGTGATTGTCGCGACACGATGCGACGCGACTAAAACGATGCGACGCGACTGTTGCAACAAGTTGCGACGCGACTATAGCGATGCGTCTGTCGCGACACTGCGATGCGACACGACAGTCGACGTGTGTCGACAGCTCCCTAACACGCATCCCTTCGTGTGTTCGTGGACTGGTCAGCGTGGATGGTCTGCATCACGTTGATAACGACCGAGGGAACCACGCCCCCTGAAGCCATCCCCGCACTGCTCGCCTCCCCAGCGCTGCGGTTGTTGTTGGAATCCTGTTAACCAACGTTACACGTATAATTAACAATAATCAAAAGCTAATTGGTTTTATTTAGCAGAAAAGTGGGTAAACAAGGAACGTTGCGTATTTTTTACTAGCGAGATGAACGTTAAAGCGCACACGTATAGGGATCATTTAGAAATACACCTACGTCGAGACCCACGATACGAAGAACTGAGACAGACAGAGCCTGAAACCAGCAACACTATGAATACTAAGTAATCTCATAGTATTGATAAATATAAACATATAGTAGTGGCAAAGCATATATACAAACCTGCCAGGCGCAGGGCGGTCCCGTCACAGGCGCACGAGTCATGGCCGCTGCAAGCTGCGTCGACAGCGCTCCGCCCCCTGTCGCTGCTTGGCTCACACTGAAACGTAATAAATTTACCTTTTTATATATAAGTAAGATGGAATTCCGCAAATACACTAATAATTAGATACAACATTCCGAACACTTGGGCCGATCGCACCTTAATGTTGCTTGTTCCGGGCTCTCGCGTTCACGCTCGGCTCAGGCGGAACGTGACGATGAGTCATGATTTTTCGTACGTGCAACTGGTGTTTATCGATTTGTAAGACAATGGAAAGGGTATACTCACTTCCCGTTCTGGTCGGAGTGCGCGCTGGGCGCCCACGTGCTCTCCATGGTGTCCTCGTCGTGAGCGAACGCGTCGCGCTCATCCTCTACGTACGCGCCCGCACTGTGCGACACACCGCTGGCCACTCCATCATAGCTGAATGGAGAATAATGATATTGATCATCTAGTGTGGCCGGGGACTTTGTGTAACTGTACAAAGTTTTGAAGTACTTTGTGGACTTCAAGGTCAAAAATGTACAAACCATTAGATAAGACCCAACAACGACATTACAGTACGAACGGATCTAAATTGCGGGCCTCAATACCCGTTTTCCAAAACTATTAGATGTAGAGACTTCAAATTTTCCACGTGAATGACATGTTAAAAACTCATTAGTTAAATAAATATTTTATCGCGTATCAGATACGGAACCCTTCTATATAAGCGCATCTTGACACGCTCTGGGCCACTTTATAAAAATTTGTTATTTATAAAGTGGCTAAATATTTAACTTTGAAGTGCTACAATAGGAAATCCTTTTTTATTACAACTCTTATAGACAATAATTTTATTTATATATTTATTTAAACACTTTATTGTACACCACAATACAAATTGACACATAATAATAATTTTCCGAGACTTTGTTTTCTAACTTTGCAAAAGGCCTAGATTTTTCCAATCAGTCGTTCCCCGTGTCGATAGAAGAGCCATAAAAGTAGTTTGTGAGGTCGAGCGTTAGATTAAATAAAAATTCCGGTTGTCCATAGGTTATGAATATGGCGGGAATGTGAGCGGCACTACAAATTTATTGTTAGGGGAGAGTTTCGATTGCTGTGTGACACGCCAATGTTGGTCAAGTGATTGATCAAGCGTGATGGATCTTGTTGACTAAATATCAGAAATGCCTAGGTGTTATTTTAATCGATTTAAATGAGTATATCAAGGAGTTAGACCGAAATTCATAAGGTGCATCGATCTAACCCTAACCTTCATCTACTATCGTACCTTGTCCAAACACAAACACTACACTCAGTTCCTCCAACTACGAAATGGGAATATTAGATATACCTATCTTAATAGAAACATTACCATAGTCGTATTGTAAACATCTTTTAAAGTCTAGTATAACTATGATCAGGCGTTAACTTGTTATAATACCATCAGTGCATTTTCGTCGAGAAGTGGCGAAGGTGTGCGAGTAAACAGTTTACAATAGTCCAAGAAAGAGTCAACGGCGTTGAATGCAAACGCGTGATGCGAGCGAATTTAGTACGTATGTGAGATCAAATATATTGATGTCTAAAGCTAAGAGTTCGCGAGTGAGACCGCGCCAGAAGACCACGAACGCTGACTGCGACAGGAGACAGCCACACTCATTGGTCATATGGCAATGTATGAATGCAGATTCGCGAGCAAGACACGACACAGGTGATATTGCCTCATGAAGTGACGGTCGTGGTCTCCTGTCTCGGTCGTTTGTCGCGGTCTCGCTCGTAAACCTTAAGAAGTGTCCTAATTGTATTCACGCGATTGAATTAAGCTGCAACTACATTCATTTTGTCTCGTGTTTCCTGGCAGTCATTTGTGGTTACGCTCGCGCGAGGCACTCGCCTCTTAGTGTAGACACAATAAAGAATTGAAATACAAAGGGCAACACGATGGCGCGATGTCCTTAATTTTATAAAAGAAGGAACGGTGCTCACTCAGAATGGATCTGAAAATCCTGGGAGAGGCTTTGGATAAAAACAGAGGAAATGAAGGTTAATTTCAAAAAAGAAATACTTGAAATATATTTTCCGGGTACATTCGAGTGCCGTTATACTAGAGAGGTAATCTCACGTCTCTTGTAATCAATGCTTGGTTCATCTATGCTTGTAATTTAATTGTTCCTTGTACACTCTCGTCACAGTAAAGTAATTGGTTCTCATTATGTTCATTGAAACTGCACTTTAAGTGTACGCGCGCTGGAGTGAATTTATAGTTTGGCCTGGCTCGAGAAAAATTCGAATTTATTGTTCCTGCCGTGAAATAAATCGTTATTGTTTTTTTCGAATCCGGTACTTTGTAAGCATTTTGTAAACCACTGGAAGCTGTTTCTGCCGCAAATTGCGCTTCTGAAAGCAGCCGCTGATAGTATCCACTTTAGTGAAATGTATGACTGGTTTGGGTTTCAAATCTAAGTGAAGACAGAAGTTTGCAATATAGATCATTTAACAGACATATTATCCCAGTTTTAAGGGATAAATATAATAACTGTTTAATGCGCCGCCGACCCGCCATTTGCTGGCCTTCTGGCCGTGCAAATGTCCATGGGCGCCGGTAGGCACTTCGGTGCCTGCTGCCTGCTCGTTTGCCCGCTTGTAACATAAAAAAAAGACTTTTTTGCCGAAAACGTTTCCAGCAAAATGTGAGCATCTAAATTGCTGATAACGAAAATTTCACTTGATCCTTTCGACACAAGTTTTTCACTGCGCCCTTATTTTCGTGTGTTCCATTTTGTTATCGGGGATCTAAGAATTTGATATTCCAATTATTTGGTCTAGAGAATAGGATTCTTTATCACTGTAGCGATTCCTATCTCAGTTAATTGAACTGCATGAATCTGCGATTTGAACGTAATCAGGAATCCTTAGAACTCAAGACAACATGAATAATTAGCGAAAAATTCGGGCCTATAGCCTATAGCCTTCCTCGATAAATGGGCTATCTAACACTGAAAGAATTTTTAAAATCGGACCAGTAGTTCCTGTGATTAGCGCGTTCAAATAAACAAACAAACTCTTCAGCTTTATATATTAGCCTATATTAAATGTTCTATAATACAAATCACAATTATCGCCAATTATAGCCGTTATTATTATCTTGCTTTCGTCTTTATTATGAGATAATCAGCTTAACTTTGATTTCAATAAATGATTTTATCGGCTCTCATAAAAGGAATTGCCAAAATAAAACTGTTTTTCGGCTGCTTTATAATAACTTTTTACTCGATTGTGAAAAGATAACTTATCAAATTAGAGTTTTTTACCTTGCTTTGCGTATCGAATATACCGAGAAATTGGTTTGCCACGCTGAGGTCGAATGTCGTTTGCACGACAATTAGTTACAAGGCTCATTTTTGCTTGTTATGCATTACGTTAATGTCTAAAAATAACCCTTAGCAAAATTTTCTTTAAGTATGAACTGTCATCCAAAATGGTAAAGCACTTTCTTGGTCGACTGTACATCTCGTATAATACAACTAATAATGAAAAACATTTTAATTTAAAACAGTATTTTTTACCCACTGCAAGACAGAGTTTTATATGTTTGACCTGTGTATGTGTCTGATGTGTGTGTCTGCTGTGGCATCCTAGCTTTTAAACGAATGACCGATTTTAATGTGATTTTTTTTTGAAAGTTGATATGACCTATGATGATTCTTAGCTACTTTAATGAAGGTGTGTCAAGGTCATCAGTACTTATTGGGGTTCCGTAGTCCTTCAAATAACCCTTATAGTTTCGTCCGTTCGTCCATCCGTCCACCCATGTGACCGCCCCCACCCCCAAGGATTTCCAAACTATTAGATGTACAGACTTGAAATTATCCATGTTCATAGGACATGCTAAAAACTCATTATGAAAATTATTTTCAGCGAAATCGGACAACAACTTTTGAAGTTATTTAACAAATACTTTTACAGCGTATAGATACGGAACCCTTCTATATAAGTTCTATATAAGTATCCTGACACGCTCTTAGCCAATTTAATTGTTAATTGCTGTGGGTCTCTCAACTTTACGTAATTGAAAAACCGAGAAAGACATAATATTTTTTTACAACTAAAAGCCCGAGACGCCATTTCGACGTCACCGCGAAGAAGGAGCACATTAAAGTTAGCCTAAGAAGATCCAACTTCTTTAGGAGGTAGTATAGATAAATCAAGGGCATATTTCCGTTAGATACCAGCTGGACAACCCCAAAATCTGTCCTGTTAGTAAAGTAATTTGTCCCGTTCGTCCGTCGCCAACTTTTCTAATCTAAACTGCTGGTTCGCGATTTCAATCTTGCAATAACCTCGCTCCTTGTCCACTCCAACTATCGATAAAAGTATAAATGGAAGGTATATTGGTGTTTCAAGAGCTGGTCTATCTTTGTTCTATTTGTCGTGAAGATATTGTAGACTATAGATCTTATACACATCCTAAATTCGTCAAATAAATCACATAAGATCGGAGTGAAGTGAAGATTTTTTTTGTAATAATAATAAGAACTTAAATATAACCATAATTATTTTTATGAATATTTTTTGTTTTTTTTTCTTACCACCACCCACGTCATTTCCGCTCCAGCCTGAAGCAACGATTACACGTCAAATGTCGAAATTCATAATAATATTAACGTGACATAATGATGTATATATCAATTTTAGTCATTTTGGATGATTTGTTATTTATTTGAATATTTAAAACGAATCAATGGTGACTAAGCGGCGTGAATTAAATCAAGCCCATCCTAATAATTCATTTCGCTCTAATTAAGCTAAAATATGCCGCTCTTTAATTACTCTGTCACTAGAACACGAGGATTTGTGTCAACGATGCTAAATCACCTCATTAATTTATCACCATAATGAACACACTTAGAGGAGAGCGAAGTCCAAGTTCTTGTTTAGCGTATTTACAGTTTTTACAACGATTATTTTTTCTAACTAAAGTTAAACACTTTCCAAGTAGTCGATTAAGCCCAATGTATATAATGCCCTATATGTATTAGTAGTTTTCGACAAAGTTCTTGTACATTAGCGCGGTAGATGCGGCTACTGTGTGAAACTTACTTTTCAATCATATTTCATCGCAAATGAAGTAGGTACATGCGAAATTTTATAAAATATAGTGTAGCCTTTTAAAAGTTATAGAATATCTACGAGTAAATTTATATCTTTTTTGGTTGCCCTGTTTATGATTATAAAAACATAGACAAAGCCCTAGAGATGCTAAAAGTCGAACAATACAACAGTTAACAAGAAGAATTGTAGAGAGATTCTGGGAGTGACCCACAAACTGACCTAGGATGCCAAGCTTCGTACACATATCAATCCCTGGTGATAAATTTAGTTACACGGCGTATGTTGTCAGGACGATAAGACATTTAATTGACGTCAAAATGGCTAAGCTACTGTATTTTGCCCATTACCATAATATTACAACATATTTGCTTTTATAATTGTTTTCAAATAGTTCCTAATGTTACAAAGTAGTCAAAATATATATGATTAAGGACGAGATTATACTGATAATTCTTAGAAAATATTTTAACAATAGTGATTTATTTTTCTACGTTTATCTATTTGCAAATAAAGAATTATCTTATTTTATGTGGCGCGTTGCCGACACTATCCTGAGAAGAGCCTCAAAGAACTCTAGCAACCCTAATCAATAATAGGACCACAAAGCCAATCGAATGCTAAATCAATTGTTAAATCAGTAAGAAAATCATTCGTAATAACTAAATAACTTAGGTTATTTTTAAATAAATAAACCGGACCAGTGCAAGATAGACTCACGCTCTATGGGTTCCAAATGGTAACCTAACACTTTACCAGGTTATTTTAAAATCCTATAATTTTCTTACATGTGATTTTTAAAATTTGTTATACATCTCTATATTATTTAAATAATTATCCCTCCACTCCTATTCGTTGAGGAGTTGGACCTCCCATCATCATCAGGGTAGCAAGGTCATCGGATGATGACGACAAGACGCAGATATATGACAATGACAAACATAGGTATGTGCTTATAATTTTAGAATTAGTTCCGGACATGGTGGCAATAGACCACTTTGGAAATACTCTCTTTCAAATAAAATAAGATTTTTAAAAATCGAAATGACGGATTATCGGTAAACATACTCGTACATAGAGAAAACACATACACGTCGAAAACGTACCCTCCCATTTTTAAAGTCGATTAAAAAAGGAAGCACCTATAACAAAATCTTATTTTTTTCTTATCGCCTTAAAGCTACGAGTGTAACTAGCCCTGACACGACACTCGACAATAAGCCATTGTTTCAGTAACGAATGACCCCAGTAATAGCACAATTTCGATGTTGTACCTCTGTGTAACTTGGGCTATATTTCTAGCTACAAGTACATAGATCCACATTTTCTCCAAGGTACAGCCACAAACATGTTATAACTAGCGCATTAGCGAGGTATACATAGAGGTTGTGTGAGAAAGAGGTGCTGGTACCCGGACGCGCCGACCCAATTCGATGAATTCGATCGAAAACCGATTTTATAAGTATTTCTTAGCGAGCTCATTCTTTAGTCCAGAGTGTAATGAAGACGATGAATTTTCGTGAGCAAAGTCACAGTATATATATATTCTTTTTTTCGCTGGGTAATGCTTTTACGCACAACTCCATCCGCAGATGAACCGGTATTCCGGAGGCATCTGCGGACAGAAGTGTGGGACACAACGAGACCGTATGGAGCGCACCGTCAAAAAGGTATTATATTTCGTTCTGATCTCGGCGTAGCTGTTTAGTAGAACAATAACTTTTGTATAACTGGAACGTAATAAACCGTAAATAAATTTGGCCAACCACTATTATGACTAAGATGTAGAGTCAGTGAAATTACGACGTGTAGGATAAAGGCGTGTAGAGTAAGGACATGTAGACTATGAGGCGTGGGTTTAAAAGAGATCTGATAGCTTTTCGACACTGCAAACCGATATGTTTTCGTCGTGGCAACATTTTATATGAAAATGTTTTTGGTGAGATTTCATTTACTTTTGTAAGGTGCTTATAATATTTTTCGTTTCAATAATTTTTTCCCTTTGAGGTGTATTTCGTGCAAAAAACCTTTCTTATAGAATGTCATCATAAAGTGGCCTGTATTTTTGGATGGTTTGTATTCAACTGTCAAATGCAATTCAAATGGCAAACTTGCATCGCACTGCATTTGCAGTTAATATTTACGCGCAAATTTCACTTTAATTCGTACTAAAATCTTTGATTGAAAGTTACTATATGTAGAGATTATGTTAAGCCATAGATTGTTTGTTATACGTTGTTTGGCGGTTAGTAAAAAGGAATGACAAAAAAAACAAAAAGGTGCATTCCGTAGTTACTTAACCTAGAAGGCTATAAAACAAAGGCGTAATACCGTGGAAATGAAAAATGTATTTTCTTTTGTGCCTTTGTGTTGCAAAAAGAGAATTTCAGTTTTTATTCTTCGAAACAGTCGGGTTTTTAGTACACCGCAGACATATGGCTAAAATAAAGTGTTCTGACACTATGTGTGAGTGATGGATTGTTTTTTCTTAAACGCTTCATTTTTGTTGAGCCGGGAAAAATGTGATTCTAGGTATAAACTTGCATACGAAAACGTTTTATTTCTAAAGCCTGTATAAAATGAGACAATAAATAATTACAAGACAATAACAAAACAATCAAATTATAGAGATATTCTTATTAGAGTCCTTGAGTAAGGACTTCTAATGGAAATTTATTTATTTCCATTAAGAATCTTAAACCAAGCGTTTTAAAGTTTCTAATTTTTATTTTAAAAGCACATTTACGACTTGCATATTAAACAATTACTTAAATACTAATATTAGAGACATATATATATTTTTTATAAGAATATTAGGAATGCTTTATAGGTATGTCTAATATTCCCTTTTCGCGTTTATACCACATCCATTTGACCTGTCCGTACAGCGCCATCTAGTACAATATTGATGTAACTTTTTCTCTCGACGTCATCGCCACCAATAAAATCTTACTTCTTTATAATATTAGAAAAATGTTCGGATTCATAACAACTAAAAGACGTAGTAACAAACGAATAATGTCCTACTAGTCTCAATTATCTAACTTTTGGTCTTTTATAAACATGCTGACCCTCTAACCACTCTGCTAATATCGTTTCAAGCAGCATTTTCAACAAGCTACTCAGTGGTGACAAAACTAATCACACTGTCATATTTGTTTGGTCCACGAAAAACTTTGTTGTTTTCGGTACGCAGCACCTGTGCTCTGAAACAATATTCCTCCGCCACTTAAAGATCTTAAATCGATTAGCACTTTCCATTTAAAATACAGAAAGTATTTACTAATTACTCAGGATGAAAAAAAAGTGAATACTTTCTTTTCATGAATATAATCTTCAACTGTAGAATATGCCATACTCAGATTTATATTACTGGACCGGTTTCACTGATGCTCTTTTCCGTAGTGTTTGTTATAGTCAACAGAAGGTTATTTTGAAAGAAAAAGTTAAGAAAATTTCGCGAAAACTAGAAGATTTAGTAATAATTAACCACCATATGGAATTTTTGTTTTAGCGCTTTTGACAATTTAAACTTTTTTAATGTAACTTTATGGTGTTTGACATAACATTGACAGGATTTATGTCAAATATCGTCAAAGAGGATGTAAACAAATGAATATCGCTAGTCACTATAAAATTACATAAATCAGGCATCACTGCTGTGTAGGAAGCATAAAAAAGGAATCTATTATGCTCAATCCGTCCTTACATTTTTTTATCCTACTATAATGACCATTAAAGTTAAAAGCCGACGAAAAAGTTCCTCATTAAACTAAAAGCATTTTACCACTTTTGTTTACTATCTTTTGTTGTTACATTTCATACCAAAGTGAACAAAATATTTAAAGGTACGTCATACAAGGGACTTTGTAAAGTACAATATACAATAACGATGTCAATTCGTGTATAAAGTACATAAAATACCCTATCCTAAGGAAAATTTTTCAAACATGATTAGAATTATATGAACAAAATGATTACCTGTGTTTGGAGACCCTCAGGAGATGATTTTATCTGAAAATCTATGTTTACTACAAATTTTTCATCGTATAAGAAGCATTCCCAAAATAAATAAATTATATTAAACCCCCAAATACCCCCGAAACCCCTTTCCCAAAATAATTAAAAGTCCATACTAAAGAAGTTCGTAACCTAATCAGTGGCCGGCTTTTAAGCCGAACGCTAGGTTAAGAAGCTTTTACATTGTGATAGATACCTATCTATAACCAGTGTTAGAATTGATCAGATGATTTTACGTGCCATCCGAAACACCGAGGAAGTCGGATATATAAAAACCATTGATCAGATGATCAATTCTAACACTGGTTTTCGTATATCCGACTTCCTCCGTCTTTCGGATGGCACGTAAAATAGTAGGTCCCGATTAATGTCACTGAGTGATATTAGTCGTGAAATTGTAGAGATAGTTTGGATTCCAGGGATAACATTAGACGACAGACGGTCATCTTAACTCGCCCCATAGCTGCATCCTTCATAATCTAATTGGACCCTGGTACTGCTACGGACTGCTACTAATCTGGGATAATGCTAAGAAGAATAGTAACTAAAAGTACATACTCGTATTTACCGTATTCATTGTGACGGAGGGAAAAACTTTGACTTGTACAAGTAAATATCGCTAATTTAATAATTATCTTGATTTTTAGGTTTTAAGTAACAGAAATATTTTGAAGAAGGCACAATCTTATTATACTAAATACGGATGTGACAGGGTTCCGACAAAATTTCAGTGGGGTGGCTATTATTAGCTTCTCTACTAAGAAAATCAATTTAAAAGGAAAACGCTCCTCTTTCTGTTTACCTTGCGTTTTAAAGAACAAAACTGCAAACCACAGTCAAGTAGTAAGTATTGCGAAGAGTAAACATCTTCAACAATTCCTTTGAACATTTTGCCTGCTACCCGTGATAGTCATTTTCAACTTGAGATTCCATTTTTCCATTCACTTGCTTGTCAACTTAAAGAGAGTAACTCAAAGAATATTTTATTTAAATGAAATTAAACTGTGCAAACCAAACAGATTAAGTTTTTATTAATAATATTCTCACTTGTTAATCTTTGTATATTAAAACTAGCGGAGCCGGCACTCTGTCGTGCCCGAACATTGCGTTATTTACTATATTCTACCATCCTCTAATATTATTCCCGTTTCCTTTCCCGTTCCCGTTCCATTCCCGTGCCCGTCCCCGTCCCCGTCCTATTTCCCGTTTCCTTTCTCTTTCCGTTTATATGTTCATTTTAAATTTCCTAATTTTTTGCGCAATTTTCTTAATTTTATCTATCATAAGAACCTTCTCCTGCCAATGACAAACCACGATAAAAGAATTTGCGAAATCGGAGATTGTAACTGGTCGCTCCAATTGCGTATAAATTCTAATATTGTCCATTGCCATTAACCTGTATTCATGATTATGGTTCTCGCAGTAGCGGTACAGCGGGTTGTTGTTCTGCGCCCTGCAGTGCGCGCACAGCCAGTAGTCATGCAGGTCCATCTCGCTGTCGCTGCTGGACGCCGTCATCTCCGAATCAGCGAGTTGCAGCTCTCCGTCGTCGCCCACTGACACCTCGATCACCTTGGTCGTTATTATTTCGTTCTGAAATTGAAAAAAATCCCTATTTTACTATATACATACTAGTTGTACCCTGCGACTTCATCCGCGTGGGCTTCCCTAAAAGGTTAGTCACTAGAAACGAGTGTGCATTAGATCACACAACTGAAGAAAAACTTCCTTAGCTCCATCTATTAGTACATACTTTAAATATTTATATATATGTAGCAGGCAGATAGCTTAAGTAGCCGTTCAATTAACAGCCTAGCCTCTTAGCCTTTAGACTAAATTCCTGAAGGATATTCTGCGATTTGATCAAACAGCTAGGCAAATGACTTGGAATTTAATTACTTGCCTAGCCCCTTCAAAGTTTAATGAAAAATAATACAATGGAAGAGCGTAGTAACAATAAAAAAAACACGGACACTGGCACTACTGGAGTCCAAATAGAAGTGAATGAATTGTCAGAGGTGTTGGTAACACTGACATCAGTTTACGTCGAAAGTACAGAAGCTAGCCATATGATTGAAAGACTGATTCGAGCTAGTTGGCTGAGAATATATACGTATATTCGCTTCGACTGATCACACTTTTCGTAACATTTTCGTCAGGCATTTACCAGATTACTTCCCATGTCAAGCGAGTGTAAAGAAGTTTTACTACAATTTCAATAATAATTATTCAAGTTCACTTTAATATTTGACACTGAAGAACTCAAGATGCCTTTGTTAGTGTAAGGGGAATCCTAAGCTTCCCGTCTCCCCTGGTTCAGCCACTGAACAGTGCGCACAAAGTATTTTCGTATACTTCTTTAATGGTATTAGAATACCATCACTGTTGTCTCGAACATGTGTAGAGTCACAAATACTCACGTCGCTGTGGCCTGAGGAGTTCCCGGAGACAGGCCCTTCGTCCTCGGGCTCCGTGGCTGGTTCGTACTCCACGCCACCCTCGTCATTGCTGCCGTACCACTCTGTGTCACTGGTGTCGCGCACAAAATCTACAAATACCACAACTTTCAACAACAATTCAACAACTGTCATGTAGCCTCACATTTCCCCGATTGCGCTCGCTTCCAGTTCAGCAGCAGATGTCTGACGGATGATGCCTTGATCTTCAAAAGTATTTTTTTTTTAATTTTTAAATTTTTTTTTCATATGCAGTTTCTTTTTTTTCTAAATGTTTTTTCAATTTTTTTTTAATGAATGTTTTTTTAACTGTCACTGATATATATTTTCTTGCACTTATTTTTCTCAATTGTTTTTTTTTTTCAATTTACATAATATAAAGCATGCATAATGCAAACAACACAATCAAATGTAATACAATTAAACAAACTCCACTGTAAAACTTACCAAATACAGTGCTATTATTGCCAATCAACAATACAAAATTTTCTAAAACTAATCACTATAATCGTAACGTGAAAATAATTAATAATTCAACAATACTGAAACTAAAACTAACTTAAACCAAACTAGGTGATGTAAATTTTTATTTAAGCACAATCAAATCCGAACTATATAAAACATTTTACAAATTTTATTTAACCAAGTGAAATTAAAGGTTACTAGTGGCACTATCAACAGAATATGTGAAAAAAATTAATCTGAATTTAAAACTTATAAGTATTGAGCCCCCAGTCTTTCACAATATAACAATTTTTTTTTCTGTTTCTTAAAAAAAATACTGTGTTATAGTTTAAGTTTAAAATATTTTAATTATTAAGTTTAGTTCAAAAAATTAATACTACAGTATGTGGACAATGATCTTTTAAAATTAAAATAGCAAGCATTGGTAGTATATTAAATTTTCCTTAAATATTATTATTAATTTTAAGTTTTTATTGAGGAAAAATTAAACTATGTGGGGATTTTAAGGAAAATCTAACATAACAACATGAGGCATATTCATGAGATGCAATTTCCATTCCAAAAGTCTTCAGATCCAATTCACACCAACACCCTGGCCTCTGCAGGTCACCAGGGCATCCCACAATCACATCTGACAATATTACCACAGGTGTTAATGTGTTATAATGGTGCATAACCACAACCATAATTAACTTTATAATAATATTTATCTATTTTAATATAGACTAAGGCAAAATACATTTGCTTATTAATACACTCTCATAAGTATCTGTAATTCCGCAATTTCGCGGTTTAAGCGTCATCCTAATAGCATAGGATAAAAATGTACCGGCTAAAATTATTGACATATTGAACCAAAATATAACGATATTTTCCAAGAGCCTACTATAAGAATTGATTGAAAATTGATGAATTTTATCCATGCATCCCAAGCATCAATGTTTCGTTTCGATGTATTGGAAACATCGATGCATCGAAGGAAAAAGACAACGTTCAATCAAGACGTGTTTTTTTTTTTATGTGCATCCCTATCTATAGTTTATTTGCGCGATAATCACGTAGTCGCATCGTGAATTCTTGTTCTTTAAGGACGATGCCTTGGCGTCTTCCTAATAGAATGCGAATGCGTGATACGAGCTTAGTTATACTTAGTTTATACGAATGTACTATCAAATATATTGTATAAGACGTGACCTAATTGAAGTTGAGGGGAACGCGCGAACTTACAATGATATACTAACCACTTAACCAGGGACTACAGAGCGGTGTGTTTATAAATAGTACAGATATGAGTTATGTACAATAATTATCTTTCTACGTAAAATAACTCTGTAACATAAGTATGGCTAAATAATTTTCGGTTGATAATTTATATTTAACGTTAGATTTAAGATGTTTTTTAAAGACTACCAACCTTTAACATGTGAGGAAGTGGCAAGGAACTCGGACGATTATGAATAAGAGATAGTTGTTCTTGAAAATGTTTGAAAATGGCTAAAATTACCGTTAAATGAAGTTTTTTCTAGTACTGGCGTGCAAGACTATAAAAATCTGAGTTCGATTCTTTCAACTACAAAAAAAGAAATTGACCATTTTATCTGGAAGATTCCATTCTTTAAATACAATTGAACCTATAGAAACAACATACAATAAATAAAAGTGAAAGAATGAATAGCAAAAACAAGCCGATAACCTGATTTAAAGGGGAC
>JANCMC010044246.1:614420-637084 GCA_024363005.1 Charaxes varanes | reverse complement strand
TATAGAAACAACATACAATAAATAAAAGTGAAAGAATGAATAGCAAAAACAAGCCGATAACCTGATTTAAAGGGGACAAAAAAATATCACAAAACGACATCATACAACTGTATGAGTCTAACCTCTTTCAATAAGAAAACCTTACTGGTTTAAGAAAAATTTGATTTCTTTAGATTTACGTACCGCAATAAAAACTATACATACACAAAATTGTAATTCTTTTTACAACGACATTGTTCTGTTTGACGATTAATACACATATGGTCGTCATGACTAAGTTTTGACACCATCTTATAGTAAAATGTATACATGGGTGTGTAAATCGATTGGCATTGGAGTGCGTGTGGTTTAATATTGCATATTTTACAAAAATATTAGCATTCGCACACCCTTCTATATATAAACTCCAATTGTGCCAACTTTCATACTCCTCCGTCAGCGCAATTTTCGTAAAATGGTGCCTTTCGGTTTTGCTTGACATATATATATATATATATATATTGTTGTAGTCAACATTTCTAACGTCTTTTTTCGCGAGGAATACTAGTAGCACTAACACATAAGAAGTACACTGTCGTCAAAGATGTAAACAAAAAAGAGGAACATTATGGAATAAAGGCGAGAATTAGAGGCTTTATCTGTCAACTGTCAATTATGATTGTTATGTTATTAATAGAATTAATAAATAAATAAGAATTATAGTAAACATAACTAATCTGAAAGATAAATAGTTGAGTGACGAAGTCCAGCCCGTATTATATAGCGTAAACATATTCTAATAAAAATGTTAACAGTGATTGAATCTCTTTTGCAAGATAGACGTCGGGATTGTTAGTTTTATTCTTTTAGTTCTATTAATGTTATTTACATTAAAGAGACTTTTTTTGTGACGATATTAATATCGTAACAGACAAAAATGATACGATAAAAAACGCGATAACAGGTTATGGTAATTTGCAAATTCGTAGGTTCCAAATCGATTCAAATTGTAATTAATCTATTACTCGTCAATGTTCGCGTACATTTTGAGGAAGTCCATCGTTCAATGACAAATGTGTACGCATTCTATTGCCGAGGAACACGTTTGAACAAGTTGGAATCTTTGTACCATGTCAAGCTGAGTCACCACTGTGAATGACACTCAACAGTGCACCAATAATAGGGCTGCCATCCGTTCGGAATTCCCTGAACTTTTCTTACATGAAAAAGCGTCCAGGGTGGTAATAAATGAAACAGAACAATTATTCACGCGTAATCGTAAACGGTACACAAATTGAAACAATTTCTCCCAAATGTAAAAAGTCTTTAATGATCAAAACATGTGTAAAATTTCAAAGGCAGCCCTGACCGAAAATGGCGGGAGGTGACTTTTTGCGTCGAGTTTTGGTACAAGAATGGGCATGTGTTTACATAAATGTTTTTCGTTTTAAAGCTGCAAACCTCTTTTCTGTAAGAGCTCTAACACACTGACAGCAATACATTCACAGCTGTAATATTTTTACATAAGGAAATCCAATTTCATAAAAATATATAATAACATGATAAATACCAAAACATTAATATTAGAGTTTTATTAATTACTTAAATAAATAAACTTATTTGCATTTTGGCATATTTTAAGGATTTATATTTATTCTATTCTTATAATGAAATATAAAATACAGAAGTAAAAGTAGTATTCAAAACTTAAAATAGCAGCATATTTTTTTATTTTTAAATTATTGTTATAGAATGAGATTTGTTTCAATTAATATAAATTTTTAATAAGACTTTGTGATTTCAAACAATATATATGTATATAAAATATATTTCATTATTTTTACTTTAAAAAAAAAAATACTTTATTATCTTGCATATCTAAACTACTTTTCTAAACATTTACGATTGTAAAGATCTACAATATTATAAATAAACTCTAAAACTCCCAAACACTAAATTTATATTTTACTAGTGCTTTCTCTACATCCTTTTGACTACAAAAAAGAGACCATATTCTTTGAAACTGATGCTATTCCAAATCTAAAAACTCTCAATACATAGAATTTCTAATTATAAAAATTTAAATTTTAGTAACTTTTAAATTCTTTTAGGGTTAGATTTTTTGATACATCTATACATACATACATACAATGAAATCGAAGCAAAACTATCATGTTTAAACTTGAACATACCAGTTTCTTTTCCCTGGATGCTGAATATAGTTTCTGTTGAACCGCGTCTGCTCCATGAAGGTTCTGTAATTATCATACCAAAAGAGAAAATGAAATAAAACTATATATAAATAGTTAATTCTGAATAGTTTTGCATGTATGTAATATTGTCCATACTAAATAAAAAAGACATAAAATAAAATGTGGCCCAGAGCATGTCAAGACATGCTTCTATAAAAGGGTTCTGTATCCGATAGATGTATTTGTTAAATATGTTCAAAGTTGTAGTCACTTAAAATAATTTTCCTAATGAGTTTTTAGCAAGTCCTATAGTCATGGAAAACTTCAAGTCTATATCTAATTGTTTGGTAATCCTTGGAGCGACCACCTAGTAGGTAGACAGACGGACAGACAGAGCGAAACTATAATAGGACTAAGGAACCCTAACAACCATAAAAAAAAACCTAAACGTAAGTTCCATAAGCATGAGCACTACAACACTAGTATTTAGTTGAAAAATTAAGTCTTTTAAAATCTAGCTCACAAACAATAATACAAAATTTATGAAGAGATGGTGCGACAGTTTTAAGGGGAAGTAGTGGAGGAGATTATACCAAAAAAGTGGAAAGTGGATGGAGAAGAGGGAGCCCTTTGCCCAAGAGAGGGACACAATAGGCTAATTTAAAAACAAATACAATCTTGACCCATTTTAAACTAAAAATAATATCTTTAATAAAACAAAACTTTAACAAAATGAAAAAAAAAGTGACTTAGGAATAGAAAATTTTGTATGAACATTTCAAGTCATTTTTGTAGGCTCTGTGGGCAGCTCTAGGTGGTGGCTGTGTTCTGGCAATGGTAGTGCTGCTTGCATGCAGCGCCAGAGCTGTAAAGCAGGTGCTGAAAAAATTCCGATCGGCACCAGTTCCGGGTCAGCTTCAACCATTGACCGGCGTGAATGTCACTCACTTGGGTTGGAACCCTGTTGATGACGGGCGCCTGAGAATTCCGATAGGCGGGTAAGTATGTAGTTTTAAGTAATTTACTTATCAGAAAGACTGTTTTACTTTTGTAGTTTACATTATAGTTTAAGTTTCTATTCATTAGAGTTTAAGTTTCAGTATGTGCGTCAATAAATGCTCTACGTGTAAAGTTGTTCGCCTTTAATCGAGTTAAATGGAATTATTGAACTTTGAAAATCTTTAAACAGTTTAAAAACGATCCGTATTAGTTAGCGATTTTAATATAATATGTTAACGTTCGATATAATCGTAAGATATTGCGTTGATACTGCGAATCATATTTTTCACAAGATATAGTATTTTGAAAAAATGACTAACTGGCTAACAAATGAGTATGTAGCAAGACGTACCAAGATGGAAGATTTTTGACGAGACATAAGGTCGGTTCGGGAATGAAGGTGGAGGTGATCAACAAAGGAAGATCTTTACTTGGAGTTGCCCAGGGCGGCCGCGCCTTGCCGTCCTCGCGTTCTTCAGGAGGTCTATATATAGTAATTGTATGTAGAAATTTCGCTAGCGTGAGGTGGTTTTTGTATGGTACGCAACAGAGTTTGTACCGCGTCCGTCGACCTAACCGTACAGCGCCATCTAGTTTGCTTACGTGTATCCGTTCTCTTGACATTATAGCCATATCGTTATGTAGCGACAGCTACAACTGTATAAAGTAGGAAAAATAATTTACAATCTTCTTTCAAAAATAACCCTAATTCCAATTAATTTTTTGGAAAAGACTTTGGCTTTCCCAAAAAAGGCGCAAATTTTTGACTGTAACCATTATTCAATGAAAACTGAATGAACAGGCTAGCAGTGACCATTTGGTATAAATCTGCTATTTCAAAATGTCAGGCACTTTAAATACACCAATGTCGTCTTAGCGTATTTCTTTTTTTCACCGACTTCGATAAAGGAGCTTCCTCTTTTATCAAAGTCGCTTAAAAATAACTCAGCTCTTGCCATATTGAAGAAAAAATCATCGGCACTTTGCTATACTATTTCACCAAATAGTATAGTGCGTCCAGTCTAAAAAGACATGCCCGTCCAAAGTATTCACATCTACTTTCAAAATAGTGTGTGGACGCAGTACACGCAAGCTCGTAAATATTAGCTTTTAGTTATCGCGCTCAAATCGCTGCGCACATACACTTTAAACTAAAGGACTTTATTGGAAGGGCGTGCATTTTTAGACTGTACGCACTCTACATCGATTATTTAATACTTTTACATGGTGAAGAAATTCATAACGAGTTGACGCAGTACGCCCTTCATATCGTTTTACTAACACCATAATACTGCCTCGATAAATTAATTACCATTGATAGTAAAGGTCGCCTCACACTTGTATGACCGTTTAATCGAAAATTTTTATATCGAAAGATTAACCCTCTTATTAAACTTATTCAAGAATACACCTCCGATACCTTATTCAAGTACACGCAGCAAACGTAAAATATGCATTGCATCAGTATAAAAATATATTTTATTAATTGTGTTCTAAGAAATCAACAAAAGTACCAACTTTTTAATTTTATTGATTATTATAATTTTAAATGCGTTGTGAAGAGACTGTGTAATACCACCAGTCTTACTCCTACAGAAAGACTCATGGTAGAAAGAATTGTTGATATTCTTTTGTCAAATATAAATTTCCATTAGAGTTATAAAGTTAAGTATTGAATTTAAATATACAATTTTTGAGTAGAAAACTTTTAAAAAGTTTTTATTTAAATGTACTTTAATGAATAAAATAAACTTTTCCATTAAACATGCTACATCCATCTGTCTGTCCGTAAAGTGGTCTCCCCCTATTAGACGTAGAGACTTGAAATTTTCCATGTTCATAGAACATGCGAAAAACTCATTAAGAAAATTATTTTGAACGAAATCGGACAACAATCACAGGTACTATAAATCGGGATAATGCTAGGCACAAGAATGATCCTTTAGCACTAGGAATAATTTTTAGATATGCCTTTTACTTAACGTTTATCCTTTAACTATGCTTATAAGCTTGTAGTGGATGCAAATATGGCTTAGCTGCGTTAATTTTTGCAAGGAGTACCGTACAGATAAACTCATCCTTTCTACAGCTGAGATGAGGCTTTATTCAAAGTAGCTTATTATTTTCGATTGGCCAGTTGGCGCAGTGGGTAGTGATCTTGTCTTCCACTCCGTGGATTATGGGTTCCATTCCGGTGTCCAGTCTAGGTGTATTATCCTTAGGTACGTATTTATACATTTCCTAAAAAGATATATTTGTATATACGAGACGGCTGTTACCTATAACACAGGCGTTAAGTTGTCTACTTTAAGAACAGACGTCCGTGTGTCATATAGTCCTATGTATATTTATTTATTTTTCTGTTCAGCATACTTTATTTTCTTTAACATAATTTGATACAGTACCATCTACATGTATGAGATTACACGATGTATATTCCCATGTATTGGAACTCCATAAATTATCAAAAGTGTTAATACATACAACAGAATGTCGAGTGAAACAAATCAAGATAGTATTGCCGATAGATGTCGCGTCTGTCGATATCCTATTACTTACAAGATGCATGGAGTTATTTGCCACAGGGCCAATCAGTATGTAAATATATGGGGTAAGCGAACGTGATACAGTACCTAGACTGAGTGGGTGCAAGCCTGGAAGTCGCGACAGCCTCTGGCAACGCTCGCGCCCGTGCGCACGTCCTACGTATATCAGAAATTCTGAGGTATATACTGGTTCTAAACAAGTGACACGAACGATTGTGTATCGCGCTCTCCTCGTATTACAACTTGTCTCAAATCCTTATCATGCGGTTTACAGTGCTTTTAGTGTTGCTGTCAATATCTATGCAAGTGATTCACGCGCTAAAACCTCGGAGAATATGTTCCGCGGATGATACCCAAGAGAAGGTATTCCTTAAACAAGTGACATTGATGTCAAAATACATATTTACGGGAAAAGTGTACAGTGTGCGAATGGAAAGTGACACTCGAATATACAAAGTGATTATACGAAGAGTGTTAAAGGGCGACCTGAACGATTTAGGCCTGAGCGTGAAGTTTGGGAAAATAAAATCGTTGAGATTCAGTGATAATTCAATTTTAGTGCACAGCTCAAAAGCTTTTAAGTGTCCGCCATTACGTGTGCGGAGGTACGCGATATTTTTAACGGAAAAGCGTAATGATGTTTCGGTGAAATTCACTTTAGTGACGGAACCCGTTGCGCTCACTCTGCGAAACATCGATATAATCGAAGCGGCGATAAAAGGTAAGCTTTTAATGGTTTGTTGTTTGTTTCTATTGACTGGCGTGGCGTCGACAGTTAACAATTAAAGGCACAGACGCTTTTATTGCGAACGATTCGTAATGAAGTTACACGGCCATTAAGTTTATAAGGGTCTTTTCATTGTGTCTATTTTCACTTATATTGTCTGGAGCTTTGCCGACAATATTCTATTGTTTATTCTTGCGTATTCATCGTTCGGCAATATTCGGGAATGTTCGGTTCAGGTCGATTTATTACTTAGGCTCAAGAGATCGCCGGATGGTCGAAATTCGACAATAAAGCGATAGGTTTAAATAAGTATATAAGACTTGCCTATTATATACTTATTTAAAGCTATATACAACAATTTCATTCTTTGTATAACAACATTGTTATATTTGACAATTTGTATACATCTTTGAGGAGGTCGTGGTCTAATCAGTGGTCGGCATTTGAGTCGATCGCTAAGTTAAGTTGCTCTGGCTGCGACCGGGGCATACAACTCATAACAATGGCATCAACGCATTAGACCAACCAATGTCACACATTCGATACGCCCGGGGGACGTGATGTAGCGGATTTTCGAATCAAACAAACGTGCAATACTAATTAGCGGCATTAGATAATTCTTATAAATTGAACGAGAGCACGTGTTGACTGCAGATACTTTGACGTATTTATACAAACCCTTTATACGTGTAAGGTTTCATCTACAATCTACATCATCAATTCACATAGTTATAAAACGACTGGATGTAACCGTATGATTTATAGTTAATTGTCATTCGTTAATATAGACATAAATAAAACTGAAGAGTTTGTTTTTTTTTTTACTTGAACGCGCTAATCTCAGGAAGTACTGCTCCAATTTGAAAAATTATTTCAGTGTTAGGTAGCCCATTTGTCGAGGAATGCTATATAGGCTATAAATCAATGCCCTAAAATGTTTCAAGTCGCGGATAGCATCTAGTGTTTAATATTTCATTGAATATCCCAAAAAAAAAATGCCAAATATTAGTCCGTATAAACAAGGAGACATACAGAAGTCTTATTTAATCACTGATAACATATAAATAACAAACTACGAACCAATAAAAACGCGTTTACTTAGAAAGCATACAAATTAATGTACCGCGTTAAGCTAATCAACGATACAAGTCGATTACAGAATGCGTTACGCACGCTATTAAATATAATCAACCAATTAATGATAGAAGCAAGAATGATAGTTAAATTGTTTAAATAATAAAAGAAATGTTGAGAAAACTAAATGTAGAATGTTTAAGAATTATAAAGAAAATAATATCTACTAAGCATATTAGGAAAGCACGAAGTTTTCCTAATTTGAAAATGACACGAAATTATCCTGTCAATTAAGCATGATGCTTCTTCTTCCTAGCGTCATCCCAGTCTAGTACTGGAGTCTACTTAGATAGCAGTGAATCGGGCTGTGGGGGGGAGTTCAGGTGACCGACTGCCGTCTGACGTCATCCCCGGAGTCTCCACTATCTCACGACTAATATCACTCAGTGTCATTAATCGGGACCCACTGCTTCACGTGTCTTCCGAAACACGGAGGAGGTCAGATATTGGAAAACCAGTGTTAGAATTGGTCACCCATCAACTTAGCGTTCGACTCAAATGCCGAAGCAAAAATTATTGCGGCGCTGGAATATCACTGCTCTATTAAAAAATCTTTGACGAGGAAGTGCTTTATAAGAATAAAATGTTATATTTTATTCTTTAATAGTTTTTAGATATAAATTGGTACATAAGGAATTTCTTTAAAAGGTAGAGAATTAAATAACATTGCATAAATTCGCGAAGTCTGTACATCTAATGCTCACAGATAGGATCTTAGACCACTAAGAGCACAGCACTGGTACGACGATTTTCTGTCGCTAAAGCACGTTTTACACCGAAATCGACGCATAATCAGGCAAGGAGATACACTCCAAAGGAGTTAATACCCTAAACTTCAGAGAAATCAAATATCTGGCTATGTCAGACTGGTGGCTAGGCGGGCCGTCACGGAAATTAATAAGTGGCATTTATCCGTGACGAAACATAAACATAATAAAAATTGTAGAGCCGGCGCGTGAAAACAACTTGACCTTGTCCGGTATGCCATAGAATCTCGGTGATTTATATGTACTATGTAGAACTACACTGATAACCGTTGACCCGTGGAAATTCCTCTCAGTCAATAATACAACGATATTTTTCCTTGAATATACGTATTATTCATCTAAAGGGAACCATATAAATAACGACATACATCTTACTGGTTTAATTTTAATACTACTAAGAATATATACATACATTTAGAGCCTCAATAGCTCAACGGTATAAGGTATGCACTGAAATCCGCAAGGTACCCGGTTCAAACCCCACCGCCTTTAGGGTATTGTCGCACCCACTCCTAATACAAGCTTTTAATTTAAGCTTAGTAGGAGGGAAAAAGGGAATATTAGACATATAACTATTATTCAAATTCAAATTGTTTATTTCAGGCTTTGTAAAGTTTACAGCCCGTATATGTGTTAGAATGATATCCTCCCCTTTATAGCACGGTGTTCTTATAATTGTGTGTGGGTGTGAGTGCGTGCATGCGTGCGTGTGCGTCTGTGTGTCTGTCTGTGTGTCCGTGGAATCATAACTCCCGAACGGATGAAGGGGATAAATTTACTGAATTCAACGAATATACCCGAGTGTAGTACCGGGGGTTATTAAATTTCTGATTTAATGTCATTTAGCAAAATGTACGACGCTATACGAATCTATGCCTTGCTTTGCCTTAAGTATTTCTTGAGAATCCATAACTACGTACCTACATTTTGTACCTACAAGTGTTTTGTGAGTCACAGTTAACCCCAGCGAAGCCGAATTTTCATCAAGTAGCTATTTAAATAGGTGGTTGTGGATGTGTGTTTTACAAGACAACTAACTCACAAGCCGTGAAATATTGACACCATATGAATATTTCAACACTTACGAATAAAACTACAAGCTGCAAATAAGTATTTCTCAAGGAACAATTACAATAAACAAGAAAATTAGTAGCGTAGTGCGAAAACCACTTCAACGTCTAGTTAGGCATTACGTTTGGATTTGTAAAGACTGTCAACATGTCTGTATATATATTTATATAATCTGTATACATATAAATGAAATTGAAGGGTCTGGTTTTAACGCCGAAATTATTTTGTTTTATTAGTTACATCTACCATACCTACAGCAAAATTTATGTGTGTTCCGTTTAATCTCAGAAACGGCTGGACCGATGCAGACGTGACTGTCACTAGTAGACAGTTGATTTTACAAAGAATTAATACTACTTTGCTTTTAGCACAAGAATGGGGGTTCCGCACAAAAAAATATAAATATATATACAGGACTATATGACACACGGACATCTGTTCCTAAGGTAGACAACTTAATGCCTGTGTTATAGGTAGCAGCCGCCTGTTATACACAAATATATGTTTTTTAGAAATATGTAAATACGTACATATGGATAATACACCCAGACTCGAGGTGGGAATCGAACCCACGACCCCCGGAGCAGAAGACAGTGTCACTGCCCACTGCGCCAACGGACCAGTCGATATAAACCCTCAAATCTTAAGAATACCGTTGATTTCAATGCGGAGGTACAGCTAGTCTAATACATAGTTTTTTGTACCTATCGCACGCTAAAGCGAATTAGCGATACATGCAACTTTGTTTTAACGTCCTCTATCATCCAATCAATTATTTCAATATCTCCATCCAACACTGAGATACTATATTATAGCTATTTTTGTCTTTTTAACATAAAACTTATTTTGGTTATAAAGGCAAGTAAATAATAAAATACCATTTCAATACCATTAATAACTTCATTAACTATTATTGAACTACATAATTTGTTGAATAATAAACGAAATACTTCGAAAATGACAAAACGTTTTTTGCGATTTCCCAAAAATCTACTTTTTTTGAGTTAGGTCAGTTTATGGCTAAGCGTACGTCATTGTCATATGTCATTGAACTCCGTTTGAAGGACCATATCGAGATTTTGGTGGTTCTAGTTTTTGTGTTTTTCAAACCTTTACATGGTATTGCGATCCTAGCCTAGTACTATACTATAGATATAACGGCAGCAAAAACAGCAGTTTTCTAGAAGACACGGAATCCAGGGACGGTAAATTCAATATATCGACATTTAATAAGTATCAATGAAGTTGTAATAAATGAATAATTAAACAAATCACCTTTACAATACCAGTAATGTATGCGATATAGGTTTCCTTGACGAATCCCAGTATGGGCAGGTCGAAGAGGAAATCTAGCAGGAAACCTCCAGGGGTGGAGTGCGTGTGAGTACCGCTCAGTATCACGTTGCCCTTCTCGTAACACACACACAAAAAATAAAAGAATTAGCCAAATCGGTACAGCTGTTCACCCATGATGCCGTAACCACATAGACCGCATCTACACTTTATCAAGTGTGACTGCGGTCAAGCGCTTGCCTATCTCCAATAAAAAAAAAAAAAAATCTTGATGCCTTCAGTACAAGAGTGAATAGGCATATTCTAGGAAATCAGGCTATGTCCTCTAGGACAGTTCATACTTCTACATCGTCAATTCTATTCACCAAATATGATCGCTGTCAAGCGCTGACCTATACTTATAAAATAAATACTTTTTTCTTTGTTTAAAACGAAAGAATCGAACTAGGCACGAATTCAAATAATCACCCCGGCCATAATCTAGTACAATTTTTTAGTGCCTGAACCGAGTTTTGGTTTGTTATTACATTTGAATTCGATTTTCTAAATAGTAATTTATATTTTATTATTTAATTTCAGATTTATTTACTTAAATGAATTAGAATAACTTCCTTGTTATGATACAAATTATTAATTTAGATTCTTCGATGCCGATTAATTACTCTTCTATTTTACTTAGAAACTATTAACGACCCCTAATTTGAATTCCAGAAACATAAATCCAGTTGAGAACTGGAAAGTATCGATGCTCGCAATGGGAGAAGGCTGGCATAATTACCATCACACCTTTCCATGGGATTACAAAGCTGCGGAATTTGCATACTTTATCAACTTAACCACTTTCATTATTGATGGGTTCGCTTTACTTGGTTGGGCATATGATTTAAAGAAAGCTTCACCGACTCTTGTGGCGAATGTTGCTAAAAATAGAAGTCCTAATAAAGACATGTATTAATTAAATACGGAAAAACTTATAGACGTAATAAATTTTGACGATAATCGAATTCATATTATGTGTTTTATTTTCAATCTCATACATAAGTAATAACGCAATTTAAATAATAGAGTCGAATAATGTAATTATATAAGTGAATGGAATAAACCTTTGATTTACATAAAGCTAATGGATAAAGATATATTTATTAGAAAATTGTATTTGACTCAACTCAATGCGGCTCCAGAAAGAATTTCTGAGTGGTCAAAACAATAACCGTACCCTACTGTCACTCGATTCAGTTCTGATTCGGAAGGAATTTCTGGGTACCAATCGGTCTTTAGAAAGTGAGCCAAGGTAGTTTAGAGAAGCAATACAACAGCCTTCACTATCGTATAGTTTAACAAGGAAGCAACACAGTCAAAAATCGGAAGTAAACACACAGGAGCACAATTCGGAGGCAATAGAATTGCGCGTATTTTACTTATCAAGTCACAAACGTCAGAATGGGCTTCAAAATGTTCCATTTCACGTATTAAGACAAACTGCGGACATTAAAACTTAACCAAAAATAACTAATATTACGTTCCATTTCATGCACTTGCAAATTTATCGTACAAATTTTAAATAGTAAGTTAAAATATTTTGACGTTCCTCCGGTTGCTAGAATCGAATTGGGAGGGTTGAGACAAACCCCCTTGACGCTCCTACTGTAGCAAAATTCTCAAATTTATTAGGTACATACATATTTGCATAGTTATCATCTGATGACGTTACTGACCGAATGATAAGAGATCCGACTCCTCAACGAGAAGGTGTTAGAGAACAATTCTTTAAATAAATCGAGGAAAACCCTCAAATTTTATAGGCAGTAACTTATTTGTTAACCAACTTCAAAATAGGAAACTCTCAATTCTTCGGAATCTATTCTTATTTTTCTGCGTATGTTCACCCATTAAATTTTATCGATATCGGTAGAGCGGTTATAAAAATTAACAAAACTTTAAATTTATGAAATTTAAAGTTTTGTTAATTTTTAAAACCATCGATGACATTTTAGTTTATTCTGAAACCTCGCTGTCAAATTAGACCAGTTCGTTTAGTTAGCCTACCCATGGCCTAAACCTTTACACTATAAATTAAAAACAAGTTATATTTAAAT
Organism: Charaxes varanes; assembly: GCA_024363005.1. Lineage (NCBI taxonomy): Eukaryota > Metazoa > Arthropoda > Insecta > Lepidoptera > Nymphalidae > Charaxes > Charaxes varanes. The sequence continues at coordinate 624,280 of JANCMC010044246.1, read as the reverse complement.
ATAAAATAAAACCGGCTTTAAAAAAAACACCAAGGATTTCAAGATTTAAAGAAATAGTCGCTAGTTTACATGTGCTTGATTATAACATATTATAAAAAAATAATGAACTATTTACGAAGCTATTTTAAAGAATACCTTATTAATCTTTATAAATACGCTATATACGATGTACATTTTCCGCCCCGCCCGTTGACGCTGTGAAGGTCACTCTGACCATCATTACAAACAGCATTACACGATCAGAAAAAAAAAATACATTTTCCGCAGATCAAAATTGCCTTTTACAGCATATTATTAAAATGAATACATTACAAAATATGAAAAATATAAAATGGTGCTGGGGTAAGCGACTAATAGATGGCTCTATGTTTTGATATTTAATATCAGGGGTGAGAGTGTATTCATGTTCGGGCAGGACAACGTCTGCCGGGTCCGCTAGTATCTTATTACTATAAGTTATCTGTATGAGTGGTCGGTTGCAGGTATCTCGTCGAATCTGTTCTTCGTGTCGCTGATGTTCATCCTCAGCTGGTACCACCTGCAGGACGGCTTTCCCGAATTCATCAAGGTAATATTTAACTTCCTTATCTTTTTTTATAACGTGTTATAAATACGTGATTGCGGTATAATTGTAATTATATTAAAATAAAATACAAGCAAGTATTCTGTATGACTAATTTTCTCGCTCCCTGTCAGCTAAACAAAATGCTTGTGCTAGGAGTGGGTACTACGTAGGGAATCCAACCCTAGACCCCTTGAACTATCGCGGCCTTTAATTATGTATTAATTATTGCAAAACCTTTTGTTTCAGAAGAGATTGGGCATCCAGGTGAAGGTTGAAAATGAAGAGGACACCAAACTTATATCCAAAGTTAAATTGGAAAGGGAAGGTAAACAAGATTTTTATTAATTGCTGCCACCGGCCGCGGTTTTGCCCCGTGTTAAAGTAGGGGATCGTCTAAAACTAATTTTTCACAGAGATTACTACGTTTTCGGGACGAAGGATACCCTTTATACTTTTCTATACCTCTTACTACACTCTATGTATACGTCCGCGTACGATTACGTAAAAAAATCATTCAATTTTAGCGTGATGATAGACTACAGCTTACCTCGATAAATGAGCTATATAAACACTGAAAGACTTTTTAAAATTGGACCTGTAGTTTTAGTGATTAGCGCTTTCAAGCAAACGAACAAACGAACTCTTCAGCTTTATTTATTAGTATAACATTGACAACTTTAGAGGTGGACATGTAACAAAAATTGTCATATTTGCATTCATAGAACTTCTTAGGGCTTTCACATCAAGATTATATTTTTCGGTACAAAAGCTATAAGGCCTGATTGTACTTACTACAAAAGAGATCTTTATGTTGCTACATAAACTTGTCATATAAAAATAATATAGTATTAAAGATTTTAAATTTAAGTCTTCGTGGCTTAATAACATTATGATCTATTTATAAAGAGTACGTACCACGATAATTAATCCGTTCCGATAAAAAGAACAAGAGGGAGGGTAGATAAATATTGCCCAAGACAACTCGACCGGACACATCGCAGCCCGCAGTCCCGTCGCAACCACGTTCCGCGTAACTGGATCGAAATATCGACAAATCAAAATTAATTATCGTGGTATATAGAAGTAATTAATTAAAAAAAAGATCATGAATGTTTCTTTTTTGTCTTTTTCAGACTCTTTTCCGTTCATCGAAGAAGAGTCTCTTCTAGAAGAATTCCAACGCTTGGAGAAAAAGAAAACGTAGACTGATTATATTTAGGACATTTTAACAATAGTAATGTTGTGATAGTCACGGGATAAATAAATTACTTATTTATATTCATTTTCACTTAATTCATGCCAAATATATTAACTTTAATAATTTCATTTTATATGAATTTTAATAGATACTTTTAATAAGTATCTAAAAACACGATGTAAAAAATATATCGATATTGATGAAGGAAGAAGAAGAAGAAAAATGAGATTTCAACTCATAATAAGTTGTATATTAAATCATAAAGTTCATAATGTTACTCGTAAAAATTCATGACAAGGAACGTGAAGTGGCGACAATGCTGTCACGTCAAGTGATGGTATTGTTGTCGCGTTTCGTTGGGTTTGAAAGAGTTCCTAAGATTAACGTTACATGGAATGGGTGTTTACGTGAAATAATAATCTTATTACGATCTCCGGAATCTGTTAAATTTTCATTCGTCCATCTCTTTTGCAATTGGTGCTTGAGTCAAATATTATTTGCACAATTTTTATCAGCTAATTTTTCTTTAAATATTTTATTGGAACTGTGAAGAGCACCTTATAATTTTTATTTTATTTAATGATTTTATTAATAGTATACTGTACCACCTCGTTTTTATTTTATTTATTTTGAGTGTAACTACTCGTTCAGACACGCTGGAATTGGCGCAGATGCGTATTACATAAACTGTAAAAAAATCACTAATAGAAATAAAGGTAGAGTGAAGGTTACGAAAGCTTTTTTTTTAACTCACTCTTATAGGCTTTTACTCATCTCGTTAGGGCATTTAATTTTCTGAAGTAAATTTAGCATAAACTTGTATGAAACTACGGTTAAATTACCGAACTAACACCACCTTTTAATGTCTTTGAACCAAGCATAAAATTTTTATCTTTTTTTCTGCAAAAACTTTATATTTCGATGACTAGCCCGTTGGCATAATTGCCAGTATCTCTGTCTCCCGCTCCAGAGATTGTAGGTTCGATTCTGCCTCGAGTTTGGGTTTATATATTTATTATAAAAAATACATTTGTGTATAAAAAACGTCAGTTACCTATAACACACACTGTTGCCATTTCTCTTATTTCGCAATAAAACAGCACAAGATTGAATTTGCGTTTCAATTCTAGACGCGTGTGAACGAGGGCTAATAGCCGAATACTCAAACATCAGTATATTGATATCCAATCTACTAGTTGCCTTTTAATTTTGAATTGCATCCACGAGACAAGCAAGGAGTTTCACACCCTTATAATTTTATATGTTCTTTATGTTAGTTTACAAAATGAAGTATCTTTTATGTAATTCTTCTATTAAAAAATTTGGTACGGATATTGGAAGTTACAAAAAAATAACAAATTATCGATGGCTCCTACGTAAAGTGTTGTAAGTCAAATTTTTACCCTGCTCCCTTTTTTACGTTTTCTAAATGAACTTGATCAGCTATGTTGTATCCACTGATACTACGAAAATATTATTAAATGTCTACTGTAATTATAACGCGCCATATAGCATATACTGATAACAATGTACGTAGATAGTTGTTACCGCGTCAACAGTCGTAACACAACTGCATCGCTTACCCGATTGTCTCTGTGTTTATATTCTAATGTACAACTACCCTCCTTTATGTATACACTACAAGTTCTATTGGCTGCATTAATTTTACTGTAAAATACTTAAAAATTCTTTACTTAGAAAATAATACTGTCAATAAAACTTAGCATGTTCATTTAGAAAACGTAAAAAAGTGAGAATGGCGAGAATATGACTTACGACACTTTACGTAGGAGCCATGGGATTTTAATTAACAATTTTTAGTGAGGTTTAAGTATTCGGCAGCTTTATATTAATGATAATGAATTATGAAATTAGTTCCAGCACATGAGAAGTATTTTTAAATATCTTATTTTATCACCTATGATTTTTTTTTGAGTGCCATGTTTTTGGCCCCTTACATTATCTATATATAACGGTTAGATGTTAAGTATATTTTTTTTTTCTTACTAAGAACTGATCGATATAAAACACGTTGTAGGCTGAATGGAAAATCGTGCTTATTCTAAATGTTCTAAAAAAAATTCCGCCATACTCTATTAATAAATCTAGTCTACTCTTACTGTCGTTATAAACATCTGTTTTCCTTATATGAGTTATAATAGCGCAAGCCAAAACGTCATAATTAATATCTTTAGCGCCAATATAGTCTAGTCTAGAAGTGCTTTTTAGGTGGAACTTTTTTTATCCTCTCCTAAAAATTATCTGAGGTGTCATTCGATTCCGAATCATCAGTGTCACAGTAAAGGGATTAGCGACTTTGTATTCTTGGGTTCGTGTAGTTTAGTTGCCACAGGTAATAATCTGGATCTTCCTTTTATCTGTCCGATACCAGGTCAGATCCACTACAGTTTCGCGACTCTGGACCCCTTACTGCTATTGGTCACTCCCCCTATAGTATCCGTATCCTTTCTCTCCTCCCAATTTACCTTTAAATCCTTTTACTCCATCTCTTTCCCTTACTCCTGTCTTTCTAATTAGAGGTAAAATTAGCTAAAAAAAATAGATTTAATTTTAGCGTGATGATATATAGCCTACAGCCGTACGGACGTCCTCGATAAAAGGGCTATCTAACACTGAAAGAAATTTTCAAATGGGGCCAGCAGTTCCTGGGTTTATCGCGTTCAAGTAAACAAACAAACAAGCTCCTCAGCTTTATATATTAGTGTTCATATAGAAGTGTAGATTTCTAAATGTACTTATAAACTGTATTTTATATTATATTATAAAATAACCCGCCATTGCTAAATTAACGCGACTTGGCCATAATGAAAGCTTATAAAGAGATGCGTCTAGAATATTCGCTTAGACATAGAACATCCGAAACGGGTCTTTGTTACCTGTGAGAAGCTGCGAATTCATTATCAAAGCACCTCTCGTCATATCCTCAAGACGTTTTTACCACAAGCGAAATTCACCTCAATTGTTTAAAAGGTAAGAATGAATATTCGTTGGTAGTGTTTAATATGAGGCAGGGGGTACGAGGTGAATATGGCAATTGAGAATAGACGTCTCATTTGCTTCCAAGCGTCTCTGGGGATTCGTTGTTATAATTATTAGGGACGCTTATATAATAATTATTATTACATACATTACACTATGCATAAAAACATGGGTTCACTTCATGTAAAATAATAGAGCGTATTTTTTTTTTATTTGTACTGAATACTTATTAGGCGAAGGCCTTTTAAAAACTACTTATAGATTAAATATAAGCAAATGCAACTCTATTTAAAACGCTAATTACATAACATTATACCAATGTGTTATCATTTACCCACATTGGGTCATAAGTTTTAATTTCTTTCACGAATTTTTAAAAAGATTTAGAACGAATACGAAACAAATTTCCTTTACTACTCTTAGTTTAAAAAAAAACCATACCAACTAATATGTGTGTTATATACATACGTGATAGTAACCGTTACTACCTCTCGAAATGTTGTTAATACCTGAAACCAAATAAAAACACATTAATACGTTATTGTTACAAATTAATTATTTTTCATTAAGGATTAAAATTCTTAGCACATGCTCGCAAACAAAACCTTAAAAGTCTTTAACAGGCTCATGTATAAATTAACAAAAGCTTCGTTAATCGAGAATAAAACATATCAAAAATAAATAAAAAGAAAACTTTAAATAAACAAAAGCGCTAAGGGAATTGTTATTTTTATATCTAAGCGAAAGAACGCCTGCACTTTTATTTATAGCAAACCGTCGCGGTGCATATGCTGCGAAACTATGGCTAGGCGTCGATACGGAATATAAACGCGTGTACCGGCACCAAAAGTCTAAACTTAAGAACAATAAGGAACCACGCGATAAAAATACCTAAATCAATTTGTATTAAGTACAAAATCGCTTGGCAAAATATATAACTTATGGTTTCAAAAGTCTGATAATTTTAGGTCCTCCGATGGCGCAACAAGGGTCGCCGCCGAAGTTTAGAACATTCCGTCTAAGTGAAGTTCAGAAACTAAATTTTCACTTAAAATAGATTTCGCAAATTTTCTATCGAAATAGAAGCGGCAGATTTGTAAATCGGAAAACTTTGACGATTGCTCAAGGGAGGCAATATAGAAATTTATTTATTTCTTTATTACTAATGGTACATATTTGTTATATATGTCATGTGTTGTCATTCTTGGAATAAACCAGTGCGTTTCTAATCGTGTCTTAGTTCACTTCTCCGATCGTCGACTTAATATTGGAAGAATTTTCGTGTACATTCATATGTAGCGATAAATGTGGATTGTAAATTAAGAATAGATTTATGGATGTTTGCTTTGGACTGTGATTGCCGCGATCAGCTGTGTTTCTTGGCGTTGTGGGCACTATTCTTGCGATTGGCTTTATAAAGGTGCTTAGATAATTCTAGGAAATAATATCTCTACATAGTATAAAACAAAATAACTAAAAACATCTGAGGATTTACTCTGTAACAGCCGGAGTTAGTCGCTAGTGCTATTTAATTAATTTTAAGAGACTGTAAGGGAATAAAAAAATATATAAATACAATTTTTATCTTTTCCCTTATAGCCATACATACAGACACTGTAGATTTTTCAAAAATTCAAAGTCTTTATTCAAAATAAAACACCTTCCAAAGTACAATCATGAAGCCCTGAGCTAGTTCAAACTATGTAACGGAGCTAGTACCTTTCTGTTAAAAGTGACAAATACATTGTGTAGTTTACTGTAATTTATAATATTCCCACCATACTAATAAAAAGACACTAACAGCAGAGTTATGCCCTTATTAAAGAGTAAACGTTATGAACAGTACAACTTTAGTAAAATTTGAAAACTAAAAGAATATTTAGTAGTATTTGCAGTTTAAAAATTATATTTTTGTTTTTAGATTCTTACAAAATGTTACGGAAGATGTACTGACTGTATTCTAAACAGATTCCTCTTGCCAGAACGAAGGGATCCTAAAGGCCAGCGTTATTCATTTCTTAAAGCAAATAAATTTACGTTTGATGTCAGCATTGGACGCAAACATCTGTTTTAATAAATTATTCATTCGAATCAAGAGTTTTTTGTCCCGATAATTTATTTAGTAGTTATTCATTTATGTCTTTTTCTCTGCAGTGAGTTATTGGGTCGGAACACGTGTCTTGCAATTTGGAAGTAACGTTTAATTTAACGCCAACAGAAGCAACCTACAATGTAGCATACGCAAAACTTAAACATGATAACACAATACTGTGTTGTTATCATGTTTATGTAACAGCCAAACTTCGATTGTCAAACTAACAGAGCGTTTATACAAATTCAGGATATCGATTGTAATCGATATGTATGTGTGTGCCCAAATTGGTCTTATAAAACCCGAAAGCTACATCACTAACACAGCTTTTTTAAATTATATTGTAAGTGAAAACACCGTTACCAATAGTAGTACTTAATTAAAAGAAAAATATTTAATTTGGAAGGACACAGAAGAATTTAAGCATAAATATCCAGTTAAATCCAGAACTTTCTTCTCTAGAACGTCGGTGAAAAAAAGAGAACAAAACAAAATAGTTCTTCGAGCCAAGAATGTAGGAATGAGGTATTTTGTTTAATTTAAACGGTTATTGACACGACTTATGAGTGAGTCGATCAGAAATAGTTGGCAATTTGCATATTTACAAAATAAATGGAACACTTCCACCCACTAGCGTAGCAAATGCTTGTACTAGTTTAGGTGTAACTAATTTTGTGTCGCGTTCCTTAAAAACAAATTAAGGTTCGCTTTGGATAAGTACTACCACTATCAGCCCTCAATAAGCCTCAGCTGGGCATAAACTTTCATTGTTGTGTTTCTACCACTCTCACTGCATCCTGCATCAACCAACCACCATTTTAATAGCATTGTCCTCCAACATACGTGACAAAACAATTAAAAATAAATTTAGATTTACCACGTTCAAATACAAGGCAAGTCACAGGTAAACTAGGACTCACATGGTTCCCAAAACTAATTACGAACAATAACTACAAAAACCATAATTAATATGGGCAGTAAATATCCTCAAATAACGTTCTCGTTTCCGAAAACGTAGGAATATGAAAAGCATTCTATCAATTGGACTGAAGAACGATTTTGTTAAGGTTGACAAAACAACGCTACTAGTAGCACAAAGTCTTTGCGGAAATCTTAGGGAAAGTCTTCGGTGAAAGAAACTTTTTAATAAGAACTCACCTTTACTAGCAGTACATTACATATTGATATAATAGTAAACAAATAAATATGTGAACTTGAACATAATAAAAATCATCTGGTCTGGTTTCCTAACAAACGTTTTACTAAATGCTAATTAATCGTTCACAATTTCAATGAGTTGGAAAATTTAATATCCAATTTTAAAATGGCTTAAAAGCAATTCACTGTCTTAGCCGTATGAGAAGCAATGTGAGAAAGTAAAAGCCATCAAGCAGGCACATCTAAGAGTACTCTGAGAGTTCATTTAAATGAAATGTATAGAAAATGCCGTGGGCGGAAATGAGTTTCTTTCAACGGTAATTCATTCAGGCTTTTGAGTCACTGATTTTGAAGTCCAAGTACGCTTCTTAGGTTTGGTTGAATTTCATTTATTTTATGAAGTTAGTCTTAAATAGTTTGCAATTTACGTCACTGCTGAATTGGTTCAGGGACACTTTTTTCAAGCAGGAAAATTAAATTGCTTCGCTTAAATCTGGGAATAAAACGGAATGTAATCGGTGCAATGTTGTCACCCAAATGATACATCACCGACATCGCTACCAAAGCACAGAATTCCACCGTATTTCTGTGATGGTGACTCAGCAGAATTTTGTTTCAAAAGCGCCATCATCAGAAGATAGCCTTTAGAAAAATTATCGATAGTCATCCCATTATTCTTTTAATTCTCAGATACGCGTTGTCCCGATTTAGGACCAGGGTCCGCTTAAATTGCAGAGGCTGTGGCCGTGGGGCGAGTTAAGATGACCGACTGCTCTGACGTCATTTCCGGTACCCCTATAATCTCTCTCAGTGATATTAATCGGAACCTGTAATTATTTTACGCGCTACTTTCAGAAATTCGATTTGTATTTAATCCCTGAATAACAGGCTGATTTGCTAATTGTTTCAATGATCGGCGTTTCAGGAACCGGATGTTAGAACTTGTGGCAGTTCATTTACACATAAGTGGAAAAGTACTGCATTACAGCATTGACGAAACAAATTTTACTAATGGAGAAATCGCTTTATTTACACAAGTGTGGTATGTATTAAATATGGCTTATATATTTTGATCAAATAACAGTAAGTAAAACATACTCCTTATCATAGGCCGTATCGCATTACCGAATATTTATATATCTTCTGGCAAAAAAAAAATTGTTTTAATGACGCCACTGATACAAGAATTTATTTGAACCTTATGTATAGACAAGTCTACAACCATAAGCTACAAGCCAAGTATATGTATGTATGTATGTATAAATATATGTGTATATATAAACATACGTATATATATACGTATGTTTCTCATGAATTTTTTGTCTTAATAATACAAAATTTGGAGTATCCTTTTTTTTCATTTACTTACTTTTTTCATTAAATTTCATATTTTTTTCGTTCGGTAAAGGCAGGTAGCGCATCTGCAAGCCTTTTGGTGATGCAGATGTCTGTGGGAATCGGTAGTTACTTTGCCCGTTGTAATATTTAAAAAAAAATCTACAAATTAATAAGAATGTGTTGATTATAGCGAACGCGACGCGATTAGCTTATCTGTTTAATAACTATGACTAAGGTGACATTTCTCTGCGCCACCAACACAGTATGTCTCATTCCATAACTATACACAACCTCGGAATATTATAAAACAAAAAAATTCCCACCTCTTATGTTTGACATTGGAAATTACACAATGGGTTATCTAACTGTGCATAATTGAGCGACGCTGACACAAAGTGCGCCGGACAAAAATCAAAGTCATATCTTTTAACACGCCGATAGGATCACCATACATGCTGGTTTCACCAGAACTGTCCTGGTTTCACGCTTTATGACACAAGATGAACTCA
>JANCMC010044246.1:546843-614320 GCA_024363005.1 Charaxes varanes | reverse complement strand
ATAATTTTAATAGAGGTAACCGTAGATCCTGGTCCTGTCCCGGTCTTAACGACAATATCATGGTGCGCCTACAAATAGACTACATTTGGTGGTAGACGTTAATAAAGTTATGTTACATTTCGCAATTACTTATTAGAACCTGATTTTATTACATATACTTATAAGGATTTGACATTGATTGATTTTTTAGGACTTGAGTAATGTATATGGTAGGGGAGCCCAAGAGGGGAATTTACGTAATAGTCGAGCGCGTCAGAAAGCCATATAGTATAGGGAAAATCCTAGCATCCTGTAATGCACCCCCATCCTTTAATGAATGTAAGAAGGTTCGGTATAATCCCTAAGAAAAATTCGAATGTATACGATCAAGATAAGTTAATTACATGGAGATAATTTTACAGTTCCGTAATCTGACGAATTGAGCGTGACATAAGAAAATGGGAGAGTCACAAAGTTGTAAGAAAAACGTCACCAAAAAATGTTCCAGTGCGATTACTATTTTTTTTTTTGGAATAAAATCAAGTAAGTATTACGGAAAACATGTAATCAGAGGATTTTCTCAAGGCAATGGATGGAGGTCCATAAGTGTATCGGTTCGGAAATACCGAAGCTGCGAATTACACAGAGGAATTGTGCGAGGTAAGAAGTTTCTTGAAACTCTTCCTTGTACATGTATATTACGGAAGAGAAATCAAGTGAACCACTCGTTTCCGGATTCAAATTGTCCGTCCACCGACATCGTTGGCAGATGTTTAATATGGCATGTACAGTATCCGTTCATAGAATACAAACTAGCAACACTTGTGTTTTCACGGACACGGGCATGTAAAACAGCGATCTTTATCAATGTCACGGCTAAGGGAATTTAGAGAAAACAACCGAAATGAGATCGCGTAATTTAAATTCACAGAATAATTTCGCTCTCTCGCAAGTTGTAACAAATACGTACATATGCTTGCGCAGACACGCGCGTTATTCTAGCCTTTTCTATTATTGTGTTCAATTTACGAGTTGTTTGTTGGATTTCCCCCTGTTTCTGGGAAGATTTACATTGCATTTTGGTGGAAATTTAAAGTTACCCTCATATTACGAATGGTGAGTAAAGTTCTGTGTGAATTAGTTAAAGGGCGAAGGAACGAATACGTTTTATTCTCAATCAGCCGATTTAGCTATACGTTCTGAACATGACCCGAATATTATAGCGTTCTAGTTGTTACCCGCGACTTCGTCTGCGTTGAATTAGGTGAAAAATTATTCTCAATTTTGGCGTGATGATATATAGTCCATAGCCTTCCTCGATGAATGAGCTGTATTGCACTGAAACAATTTTTTTAAATCAGACCCATAGTTCCTGAGATTAACGCGTTCAAGCAAATAAACAAACTCTTCGGCTTTATATATTACTAGCTGTGCCCGCAACTTCGTCCGCATAAAATTAGGTAAAAATAATCGCGTTTAATTTTAGCCTGATGATATATTGCCTTATAGTCTTTCTCGATAAAAAGGACTATCTAACTATGAAAGAATTCTTCAAATCGGACCAGTAGTAACTGAAATTGGCGGTGTTTAAGCAGAAAAATAACGCAACAAAGTCTTCAGATTTATATATTAAGTATATATATAGGTATATGATAAAAGTTGTTAAGGACGTAATGTAAAGATATAATATACAAAGAGGACTCCAGTTCCTGATGAAGCACCGGTTTCGTCACAATTGTGCGTCGCAGACTGCGGTGACAGTGTCACTTTCGGAATATAATGTTACACAAACTTTCCATTAAAACCGCGCATTTATACAAAGTAATTGGATATAATGACGAGCTCAGGAAGTTCAAAAATCAAAAAATTATTGGACGGTGACGAAAGGATGGCAATCGCTCATTTCGGCAGTTCTTCACGAATCTCTAGGAACGTCCGATTTAACTGTACAGGTTTTCGCAACGATTTATCGATACGTGTGTAGCGACTATAAAAAAGTTTTTACTTCAAAAAATATCGACATAATAACGCCGAACACTGAGCACGTAAAAATAATGTAAAAAAAAATCAAAATGCTCTCAATGTCAATTCATAATCAGACCGCGACAAATGTTCTTACTCATTAAGGTTTGTCACGATGGTGTTTTAAACGATTTTTTCAATTTAGAATCTTTCAATACATTTCCGTCTTATAAAACTAACTTCTCTTCTTAGGTCGTCTCGTTTAGCATATCGCACTTCAAGAATCTACTTATGTTGTCTCTTTCCTTCTATATCAGGTGAAAGGGCATTCCTTAAAGGCCAGCAACGCGACCTACGACCTTCTTGGTAATCGTTCATGGGCGTGGATAGTCTCTTAGGTTAACCTCTACCCGTTTGCTCCATGTTATATATAAAAAAAACTATGACGAGAGCATGCATTTTGAGTGAGACGGGCCTTCTGATTTGCTATCGATAGGAAAAGAAGCAATTTAGTAGGTTTTTATAGGGTATTTGAGGATTTGTAGGGTATATCAAAGCCACGCTAGTGGGATCATTCCAAAGGGAAGAGAACGCCTATAATGGGTTCGAGTGTTAGTGCGCACACTAAAACAAGCCCTATACCTTGTTTCCAATTCGCAAACATCGGTTAGGTTCCTTTTTTTATAGTACAAGGGGCAAACGGGTAGTCCGACATTTCAATAGGGGTTTAGGCCACCGGGAAGTCTCACAAACGGAACGAAACGCGACAACAATATCATAACTTGACATGACAGCATTGCCGCCAATTCAAGCCGATTTAATTGCTTCTTTTAGATGAGATATTTCTAGACATTGTAGTTTTCATATGACATAAGAGCAAACAGAAAAATATTTTTAACACTCGTAAACATAGTCTGAAATTATGTGCAGGAAATTGTAGTTTATAATTAAAAATATTAAGATCGTGACGTCTTTATTTACGCGGCGGATGTTTGGCACGGCAAAGACATAAAGTAACTCTAAAATTTAAATTAGTTTTTGACTGAATCAAGACCCGCGGAGCAGGTCAGCCAAGTTCCATCATATTTTCTTTATTAATATTATTTATTAGATTAATATTGGATTTCTTTTTTATGCCTAATATTCTTGCGCTAGACGTAAATCTAATTTGTGTGCATGGCTGTGAAAAAAACCAATGCATTTGGGGAACTAACCTAGCACCTTACTTTATATTTCTGTGCGCCAATCTTCTGTTAAGCTATTGAGGACTATGAAAAGTAAGCAATTTTGATTAAAACTTCCCAGAAAAAGTATAAAATTAACCGAATAATGACCACAAGGATTTTCTTACCGCCCGGTATTAGCGTTGTAACATCGTAAAATATTAATGAGTTTGCGTGAACATACGTGACATTGCTGTTATTTTGAGGTTTAGAAGCGACTTGTTTAAAATAACTTCCCATTCATCTATTGAATTCTTCGGAAGAAACGTGCCCATGACCAATATTCTTTTATTTCTTCCATAAACAATTACTATTCGTAAAGACCGATGTACACTACAGGTCATCCCATTATATCTGCAATTGGCAATGACCCTGTCCTCAGGTCCAGTGTTGTGAATTTGACACCCAACTCAGACGCGTAACAAGTACGTATTTATATATTAAAAAATGTTTGTTTATTAGTCGGATTTTACCTATAATACAGACATTAAATTGTCAACCTTTGCTTGTTCCTAACAAACGAACATGTACTTATTTATTATATATAATATCGTTCCATGTTGGATGATAAAAAAAGAGAGGCGAAAGGCAATTGGCTAGACAGGGGAAGATAGCTGAAAACTTGGCGAAGCCGATTTGATAAAAGAAGAATTGTGATATGCATGATAGGCTAACTAGAAGCAGGAATAAACTTCTGACCGTTCCTGCGTCTGGGTAGGGTACAGAAATCGTTTATGGCTGCGAGTATACGCTTCTTTAATAAAACTCCATATGCAATATAATCTTTCTAATATAAGTTTAAACAGCATTTTAAAAACACGCTTATTCGTGAGGCGTATTATACAGTCGCAGACTATATTAAAGATAAAACTGCTTAGAATTGAGTCGCTCCAGATTTGTACTCTTTGTTTAATAGGTAATAAAGTCATTTTTGTAAGTTCTAATTTTAAAACGGTGGCTTGTTAACGAGTTTCTTGCTGATTCTTTTCGTGGCTTGACTTTTCCGAATCAGTGGTAGCTTTTAAAATATTTGACGATTCAAAAGAACTTGTAAAAGTCTACTTGAATAAAACATCATTTGATTTGAAAGAAAGGTTATTGAATAGATTTTTTTTAAAGAATATTAGGAAATTTATAGGTACGACTAATATTCCCTTTTTCTCCCCCTACTAAGCTTAAATTAAAAGCTTGTAATGGTGAAGATGCCTTCATCCAGTTCTCTTTTAAACCTTAGTAATACCTAAAGTCCTATCTTGTTTCAATAGGAGTTCTTGGACACTCATTAAGATCGATTTAATGTTTACTTCTATTAAAAAGTTGCTAAAAATTACAAAGAAAATTCTAACTTTAAATTTTTTTGGCGTAAATAGACATTTCCGCGTGGTGAAAGTCTTTTTGTGGGCTTCTATTAGTGAACAAAAAAATCAAGTCTCAAATCGACGTACAACTTTGCACAGTTTAGCCAAACTGTAAACCGTTAAGGAGTTTCATTGATAAACATATTCTACTACGACAGCTATTACTTGAACATAACGACGTTACGATAGGTGACGCAAATATCCGGAGAGCCTATAAAAGATTCGGCCGAGTATCGTTAATTTACTTCTAGGTAGTTTATCATGGATCCTGAAGTCAGAACGTAACCAAAATCTCATCAAAGTACTCTTTTTAATTCCCTTTTAATAAAAAAAGAATCATCGAAATCGGTTATCGTGATATTCGACAATTTGTCACGCACACACTTAATCAAAATTTAGAATTTTATTGTTTTCTCATGGAAACTAAATTAATATGGGACAAATCGGGAAGCACCAGCTTTCAAATGAAACTAGAATCATCAAGATCGGTGTACCTAGTCGAAAGTTCTACGGTAACAAACATAAAAAAAAAACATACGCGTTGAATTGATAACCTCCTCCTTTTTTTGAAGTCGGTTAAAAACAAGAGTGACGAATGACGTCAATGTCACAGCCTTCACGCTGTTAGACTCCTCGCAAACAACCATAAAATCCGTTTAACAAGTTTTATGATGGGCTAAGGATATAACAATTGCTCAGTTAATTTCTAAAATGAACGAAGAAACTTCAAGGGAATAATTTATTAAGTGTCACTTTATTATCGCTGCGGATACTGTGGACGCATTGTAAAAAAATCCGTTTGATACGATGCGTCCGATGCAGACTTGTGGACGCCTACCTTAAACTGTAACTTATCCAAAACATATGACATGTCTGTAGAATATTTTTAAATCATGTATCCTTGACCTTGTTCACAAATAACAAGACTACGCAGTCACCGAAGATGTAACAATGTACAATATACATTGTGAAATTGTTTTCATGTAATCAGAGGATGTAGGTACACTTCCCGCGCGCACAAGCTAGCAGTATCTATATATTAAAAAATACGTGAAGAGAAAACTTTCGGTATAGATGCTTCAGTCTAAAAATGCACACCCCTTGCAAAGTATTCACGATTAAGACGCCCAAGAAACAACATCAGAAAGCTCGTAGATGCATTGCCGGCCTTTACACTAGGTACTCTCACATACCGAGCGAATCGCGATCACAATAATATCATTTGACGTGACAGCATTGCCGCTGAATCATGCCAATCTTAAATGAGAAAGAGGTTTTTATTTTTATAAAACAAGGGGCAAACAGGCGGGCGCTTCACCTAAGTGACTACCGACGACCATGGACAACTGCATCACCAGAGGGATCGCAGATGCGTTGTCGGCCTTTGAGATATAAGTATGTTCTTTATTTGAAGTAACTAAGTCGTATTCGTTCGGAAATACCGAAGCTGGCTACTGATTCTACGGATAAATTGTGCGAGGCAAAAAGTCTCTAGAACAGCGTACGGTTACAGGTACCCGGACGCGACAGCACAATATGGCTTTAGACCCAAAGGACTGCAAACGTGGCGCTACCTCTAATTAATAATCGTCAAAATCATTAGCATTTTAGTCATTGACTAGAGACAAAAGTACTTTCAATATAAACTATAACTAAAGCGTGCAGTTATTGGTCGCCTCATCAAATATTCCAGAAAAAGCTGTCATTGTTATGGATAACGCTTCCTATCATAAATAATAAATACCTGAAAAATTACCAAATTCAACTAAGAACGATATGTAATATTGGCTGACAAAAAATAGATTCCTTTTGAGGAATCAATGAAAAAATCTATGATTTAATGTTAAAGAATAAAGAGAAATTCAAAACGTTTGATAAGTCGTGAGGTTGTACAGATAGTGGGGGTTCCGGGGATGACGTCAGATGACAGTCGTCTAGCTTAACTCGCTCCACAGCTATATCCTCTGCAATTGAAGCCGATCCTGGTACTAGACTGGGATAACGCTATGTAGAAGAAGGCTATTAATAAATTTGCAACAAACTTTGCTAAGTAACATACTTTAACAACGACCTTTTCATGTTATTCAAAGAATGCCAAACTTGGATTTGTTGTGACGACACAGGAGAATCAGTCGACTTAACTTACCCCACAATCCCATGTTGCGATCTAAGCGGACCCTAGTATACTAGACCAGGATAACGCTAGGAAGAAGAATTTGGATAATAAAATAATTATTTAATCACCGTGGAGTAATTACTAAAGCGTCTAGTCCAGTTTCAGTGTAGTTTGGGTCAACGTAACGTCAAACTAAGTAGAAACGTTTCCACTCACCAATTCGAAGAGTAATTTACGAATCCAAGAACTTTGAAAGCAATTTGTTTCACCAGAATTAATCATGAGCCACTTCTTTGACTTTCCAAAGTGTCAAAAACTTAATTCCTTTGATATAAATGGCGTATTTATGATGTAGATAAATGTATTGGATTTTTACAATCCCTACTTAAGCTAATCAGTTGTTAACATTAATTAATTGTTATTAACATTAATTAATAACCTATTAACTAAGCATTTATCTATTATTTTATTATTCATTAGCAGCGCCCGCGACGAGGTAATAAAAATAGATTCAATTTTAGCGTAATGAAATATAGCCTATAGTCTTCCTTGATAAATGGGCTATCTAACACTGAAAGATATTTTTAAATCAGACCAGTAGTTTCTGAGATTATCGCATTCATACAAACAAACGAGCTTTCAGTTTTATATATTAGTATAGACATAGAATTTTCAATACTATAAATGTGTAAATAACTAATTTAACCTAACTTAAATCGCTAAACAAATTTTGATGAATTTCGATATAAATATAGATTAAACCTTGGACATGGACATAGGCTACTTCTTGTCGCGAATGAAATGGACGATGTCGCGGGTTGAAGCAAGTATTGTTAGTTATAAATTTAAGTGTTTGATTATAATGTTTAATTTTTTTTTTTTAATTTACCATCAACTAAAAGACATGGGCTGAGTTAGTAGCGGTATCGTCGGTTTGGCCTAATGCCGGAGCCAGACATAGCTCAAAGTGTTTGTACATTTTTTGTCCTTGAAGACTACAAAGTACTACAAAACTTTGTGCAGCTACACAAAGACCCGACCACACTACACGATCATTCAAATGAAGCTATGTCTGGCTGTTGCATTACAAAATTGCAAGATTTGTCACGGTTTAATTTGCGAATTGACGCAAAATAATTTAGTATTTCTGAGCAAGTCCGTTGTGGGAACTAATACCAACTGAGCACTGAAGTATGACACTTCAGTGCAGTGTCATTTAATTTTATAAATTCAAGTGGCTTTACATGTGCAAATGAGGGTCGTAAATATTCGTAAATGAGGGACATAAATGATCATATCGAAATAAAATTCCAGACTAATTGGTTCATATGCACTCTTGTTTACAATATATGAATCAGCCAAATATCATTTGTTTAATATACAAGGGTTACTGGTAAAGAATTCATAATCTTGTATAACTCCATTATTTATTTACATACATATAGTATATATGTATGCGCGAACGGAGGAGTATGAAATTTTACAGAATTGTAGTTCTTATAGAAGAAGGTGAGCGAATTTTTGTTTACGTTACAAGGGGCAAAGGCTGCAGGCACCCAAGTGCCTACCGACGCCCATGTACGTGTACCCGATCAGTAGGCTAGCAGATGCGTTGCCGGCCTTCAATGACGAGTTTAGGTCACCGGGAAGTTTTACAAACCGAACGAAATGCGACAACAATACCATCACTTGACGTGACAGCATTGCCGCCACTTCACGCCGATCTTATGTAAGAAAGAGGTACTTCTACTTTTACTGCTATTCTTACTATTACTGCCTCCCGCTCCGGAGTTATGGGTTCGATTCCTGTCTATAGTATGTGGTTATATATTTAAAAAAAAATGTATGTGCGTATATAAGTTGGTTGTTATGTATAATATAGGTATTAAGTTACCTACTTTAGGAACAGACGATCGTGTGTTTATAGTTCTATGTATTTATTTATTCTGGCTGTGACTTTGGCGAACTTTAACACGCTCTATTTACAATATGTGCATATAGTAAGAAAAGATTGTAATAATTCTGAAAATTTGCGAAAATTCTGCAAATATGCCCCTGATTATATAAGAATATAGTATATTTGTTACTTTTTTGTAATATCTGTTACAATAGTTTAAAACTCTCATTCATTAATTTGAATTACATATTTTGGACTAAAGTTTGTTTTTTAAACTAACAAATTACTATGATTGTCTTGTCAATTAGTAAATCGTGATGATGTTGATAACGTATCAGTAAGAAGAATTATCAGCTGACATGGATTGACAAGTACATAGCAAAAGTTTACGTAATTGTAGAAATTATGAAAATAACATTACAAAATGATTATATCTCGAGTCAAGAAATGTTTGAAACCGCGGGAAATGAATGGAGGTATTTTACATTTAGTAGACGTCCGCTAAAAACGGATTTTTCGAATTGGCCAGATTAAGAAAGTCCAAAGACTGTTGCCAGTTTACGCAGACGAAGTGGCGTGAAGTAAATTTCTTCCATATTATCCGCTTCCGCCTATGAACTGTGCGGCGCATTATTAAATGTATACAGTTTTATTGAAAGGGGAGATGTGATTTATGTAACTTTATTGGTTAATACTTTCTTTCCGTGATTTTTAGACAAACCTCAAGTAAGCTTGACAGTCGAGATGAAAACGTACTAAGCCGTCATATAATTTTATGACCTCATGCTGAAAAAAAAAATTGTCCTACTTTTTTTTTGCTTAACAAAATATAGGAGCTCAGTTTTAAAAATCGTGCTACATATCTGGGAATAACATATTTTTAATAGCCTTTCGGCTTAATAAACCTCATGATTTGGGAACAAGAATTCTTACATTTGAAAACGTCATTTTTTTCTTTTATTTATATGCTCTCATTTAATGCATTAAAAACTTCAGTACAAAAGTTTTTGCAACGTTGTATTAAACAATTACTGTAAGTGATCACAATTACATATTTTTTTATAGTCCAATATGACTGTTAAGGCAAAAAAAAACTAAATTTATTTTTCTAATTTGTTTTGTTTTTTTTTTATTTTGCCATCAATTATAAAACCTTCAACGACCATTTAAGGATAACACCAAATGTTGCGGTCTGTAACCCTCAAGACTGCGCAGACAGATGGTTATGGGAAAACTATAATTCATAACTTAAACACAGCCATTATCGTCTCTATAACAATAATGGTAGAGTTCAGTTTAAGCGCGTTTTTCACTCTGTGGTATTAATTCTAACACTTATTTAGCATTGCAAAGAAAATTCACTTGTAATCAATTAAATTAAAGCTGAAATTTGAATGGCAAATTATTTGAAGGGTGTGTGCAATTTTGATTATCGATTATCGTACCATGCAGATTTTGGCACACTGACTTAAATAATGATCACCCTTGATATACCAATAGAACTTTTAAAGGGTCGTATGAATGTTAAATAAGGATAAAATAATGTGGGAGAATATTCTATTTTTTCTAATGAAACGATCTTAATTGATCGGGAGCTTTTGTTCTATAACTCAGAAACTATGCTTTTTTTAGGTTTCCGTAGTCCTATAAGGAACCTTTATACTTTCGCTCTGTCCGTCCGTCCGCCCGCAAGGGAGTCCCCCCTAGGATTTCCAAACAATTAGACGTAGATACTTAAAATTTTCCATGTCGACATCTACAATTCTTCTCGAAATTAATAAAATTAAAGAGGGGGGTAAAAGTCAAAATCTTATATTATTTATTCGAGGAATGAAATCCCCAAGTGCTTGGAATTTATTAACAGTGTGGTAGCTTTTTCTTTCAATTTATCATTTTTTGCGTTTAAAATAATACATTGCGCCGTAACCAGAGGATAACTTAAGAATGTTTTATAGTAGACTAGCAGTGCCCGCGACATCGTACGCATAAAATTAGGTAAAAAAAAAGAGATTCAATTTTAGCGTAATGATATATAGCCTATAGCCTTCCTCAATAAATGGGCAATGAAACAATGAAATATTTTTTCAAATCGGACCAGTAATTCCTGAGATTAGCGCGTTCAAGCAAACTAACAAACTATTCAGCTTTATTTATTAATATAGAATATAGAAATAGATTATTGCACCGAGCGCAAAGTGAGTATAGATCTATTCAATTGTAAAACTTTGATGATTTATATTTTGCAGGAAAAATTTTAAAAATGAAATAGTGATGTAGTTAAAAGAAAAGTAGATAACGCGTAGATTGCTGAAGTAAGTAATTAATGCACTTGTGTTAATTTAGTTTACAAAAATAATATTTAATGTTAATTTAGTACATAACACATGTGCATTAATGACTCGCTTTGCGTTCGGTGCAATAATCTACTATTTTTTACCGGCCTTCAAGAAAAGATTATAGTTTCAAAAAGTTTTAGATGATGGAAAGTTAGGCCAATATAACGATGCGGATACGTTTAATAAATATTTATATCTTTCGAGTATTATATAGATGTCACAAGTATCACAAAAGAACTCAAAAATCCACAGTCGCTGAAAATCGATTGTATAAGTTCCACTAGCCACCTATCGAGACTACGAGGCATTTAAAATTCGTCGTAGTAAATTAATTCAGCTGCTATACGAAAATTCATAAAAAACGCTTCGGAGCTTAACCCGGCTAAACTGACTGAGTACTGCACTTAAAGCTCGACCAGTGCGGTCAAAGTTTGCCGTCGATTCGCATGATAATCTGCGCAAAAGCTCTGTACGAGTAATTAAAGTTTACCATCAGTTATGGTTCAAATGTTAAAACAGTCATAGCCTGAACAATTCAGAAGTCAGTAGACTTCTGAAACTCATATTTGTTTTCAAATAGCGGACCCGGTAGAGCAGACATTGTCTTGCCCAAGTTTCTCGTCTGGTTTAAGCCAATTAACCAACTTTCTTTCTGTCTTTTCCATAGAACGTGATACTTGCCAAATGTTTTATGAAAATATAATAATTGAACATGGGACGTTATCAAAATTTTCCTACGAATGTTCCCTACTTATTGAAGTATTCTGAAGTAGCGAACAAATCTGCATTTTTTAATATTTTTATCTAATCTTAGAACTTTCAATTTCTTTCTTTATTTTATTCCTTCCCTAAGATAAGGAGAATGAAACAAAATAAACAGAATTTAAAACGGTCCAGCGTATTTCGAATTTTAGCGCAAGTAACGAACAACGTTTGTTTTATACTACTATAAATGGACAAAGACGCGAGTGACCGGTAGCAAGAAATAAACAAGCTCAAAATCCCATTTACTAATATAATTTTAGTGAGGTTGTATCCTCTAATCGTTGACATCGTCCAATGATAAGATAATCTTCTCATACAAATGTGACCAAGTCAGAAGTTCCACTTACCTAATTCTTTAGTAGCAAAACACTCACAATTTGTATTGCTTCGGGAAAACTTTCTGATTAGGTTGTACATATAAGATCCTGTATCGAGGCTAATATCAAACTAATTTCAACTTTTTCGTCGGATTCTTCACTAAACCTCAACAGCTCAACGGTAAATGAAATGGATAGATCCGCAAGGTTGAGAGCTCGACGCAGCTGGGATATTGTTGCAGCCACTCCCAGTACAACCTTTAAAATGCCTCGCACAAGAATATTAGACATACCACTCACACACACATAGATACTTATATTATTACTTCTCTAAATTCATACATGAGATCTATACAGTACATACAAGAATCATAGTATTTTAACCATGGGGCTTGAGGGGGTCACAAGTCCCGGGCACTGCTATGGTTCCTTCGTCTGCAACGCGATGGACCCGGCACCCGCACGGTGAATCCATAGAATGCTAAGTTTATATACGTTATATATAAAGAAATGAAATTCGTCTCATATACGTTATATATAAAGAATTTCGAAACCTTTTAATTAAGGTAAAATTATTGTCTTTTTCCTGGCATTTTAATAATTTAATATGCTTAATTTTTTTACAGAAATCCTAAATTTATTAACACTAAGCTAAAAAACCAAAAATTATATTTATAGTTTTATAATAATATATAATACGAAAAAAACAGTATCGATAATTTTCAAATGTTAAAAATAATTAGGCAAATATACCAAAACAAAACAACGGCTCAACCGCTCACAAGCTGACGAAAATCACGATCATCATACGAACACCGTTTCCGCACTGATTGAATAACAAAACAATCAAATGACACAAATATTGAATATAATTTTAGGTGTAATGTAATAGGAATAAATATAATTCATATTCAAATGATATTTTATAAGCTCTTTTGAATCGACAAATATTTAAAAAGCTGCCACTGATTCGGAATAGTCGAGTCACGAGAAGAATCAGCAAGAAACTCGATAGCCACTCATTTAAAAATAGGTCTTACAAAACTGAGTTTAAATACATTTTTGCATGTTAACTATAAAGTACAAAACTGGAGCATATCAACTCCAAGCAGTTTTATCTTTAATATAGCCTTCGACTGTATAATACGCCTTACGAATAAGCCGATTCTTAACATGCTGTTTAAATTTAACTATAGACAGGTTTAATATGGCATCTGGAATATAATCGTAATATATTAAAAAAAAATATTTTGCCAATTATATACAATTGTTTAGCGGAATAATAATTAATAATATAGACCTTATTTAGTTACATTAGGGCATAATCTGTCTTTAAATCGGATGTCGGTGCCGGCTGCCATTAGCCAATGACCATTACGCTGCAGTCAATATTTTTTTTATATAGTATACGGTGAAGTTACATGTGAGTTCATGAGTTGTATCTTTACATGAATCAATATATTCTTATAGTATATTATAACAATTGTGTATTAAACATGCAGCTGTATGGTTATATATTAAGATTAGGTTATTTTATCAATTATCTAATTTAACCTTGTTTTTATATTTCTATGAATATAACGAACACTACTACTGGCCAGCCAGATAATCGACAGCTCTAAATAAATTTTGTGTACTTATAAAATGACAGTATTATGCCACTACCAACATATTTTGATTTGAATGTATACTATTAGAAGTTTTCTGAAATGCTAAAAAAGCATTCACGAAATACTATTTTTTTAATAATGAAGATAATTTGCCTATTACCAATTCTTTGTTATTCGATTTAAATACTTGAATTTTAGTTTATTAAACAGGCATCATTCTCAATGAAACTGGCCATATTAAGACATATAAGTGTAAAATATTTTAACACGTCCGTTGGCGCGTAATGCATAAAAAGAAAATTTTGGTGATAAATGTCGAAATGATGAAATCAAATGATTTTGCGAATATGTTTTGTAATAAAATGCTATTAAAAATTTATAATAGTATTAGTTTCAGTTTGGAGAGTTGTGAGTAAGTTTACTTGTTATTACCTGAAATCTTTACGCGTCTCAGTAAATTGCATAGATCATGTTTGTTTTGTAAGATGTCATAAAATCTCATATTCACAAAATACTCTTTTCGGTAATTATGCAGTTTGAGTAATTTTCCCAAAAATGCATTTTCTTGTTTATTTTTCCTTCTTGAATTTGTTCTTTGCTCTCTAATGAGTGGTATTCCGTCGGGAGACGCTGGTTTTTTCTTTGAGTTCTTAATACTAAAATAGGGCATTAACGTTAACACAAACATATTGCACCTGTATTTCTGTGTTAAAACCAAAAAAATGATCGCGAAGCGACCATGGCGATCACCCGTTGCGGTTTGCGATTATTCTCTTTGAAGGTTGTTAGCCAGCCACTTAGATTTATTGGGTCCTTAAAGGGGACTTACGCTTTTTGGATGAAGTGCCTATCTTCATCGCCAATCTCCATTAGGATCGAAGTGCTTGCCTTATGGAATTTTATTTGACAGTTCTTTAAATGTTGCTAACTTAATTTATATTATGCCGCGCTGTACAAGTCTTTGTTGTTGTCAAGGCTTTGCTCTCATTAATTCTGTTCTCAATCTCTTGCAAAATTGGAGTCTCACGCCTCATCATGCCATCGCTCGACTCGCTCCAAACTAGTAACTAAGTTTTAAGTGCACTTCCCACAATAAGTGACGTGATTCAACTATTTGCTATAATTACGTCATCAAGTGAAGCCATTGCTGTTTCGTGTTTGGTTTTATTCAAACTTGGTAAAGTAAAATGAGTTATTTATATCCTTAGTGTTGTCATATTTTCTAAAGTATCATTATGAATAGTTTGAATTTGTCCGGAATAACTTGCAGAATATTTGATCTAATTCTGGTAGTTTCAGAGGATAAAAATTATATGGTTGTTTTCACCCTGCATTTATAATGTGGTGTGAAAGGTGTGACATTAAGAAAAATCCTCTTGAGTTTTATAATTAAAGTTAAGATAAAATATACTCTATTATAAGCAAACTAAACGCTATAATTCAATAAAGTAAAATATATATACTAGTCTCACCGAAGATTTCACCGTTCTTATTTTTTTTCTATTTTTATCACAATGAACGGGGTTGAAACAAAGGGCTTAGATATAAATATTTTCTCTCTTTGCTTCGTGTACATTAAACCCTCTTTTGAGGATGTGAATTCGCGAGATAGCCCGAAATAGCTTGCGGTGATTACGAAAAATACGGATTTTATTTATTACTAAGTACAGCCCGTGACTGTACGCTTTATTATAAACTTAATTTTCATTTTATTACGGAATACAAAAATAATTTGTTTTTGTATTTTTAAAACAAACAAACAGACCTTAGTACGACTGTTATTAAAAAAACAACCTACGCAGAAACAAGTATATACAAGTGCTTAGATTATTAAAAAAACTGTCTAAGGACAGTAACGCGTTGGTGAAATTATCTTTTATACAAGCAAGCACGTGCTGAAAATAAACAGGACACAAATTTTAAATATTATTCATACAAGAGCACCAACAATTAAAATTTGCATAGCGTTATGTAAATGCAACCACTGTTATCTCGGAACAGACGGCAAGGGATAATACGGAAAAGAGGTGGATATAGTAAAAGCAGTGGGTATTAGAGACCGCTTCAGGCAAACCTTGTAGGTACAGACCTATATCGGTATAAGCGTATATTGTATCCACAACTTGTTAAATATAAGTACGCCACTATAACTTGAGCGACATTTCTTTATCGCAACAAAT
This sequence comes from Charaxes varanes, assembly GCA_024363005.1. Taxonomy (NCBI): domain Eukaryota; kingdom Metazoa; phylum Arthropoda; class Insecta; order Lepidoptera; family Nymphalidae; genus Charaxes; species Charaxes varanes. The sequence goes on along the minus strand of JANCMC010044246.1, from coordinate 598,577 downwards.
CTTCTATAATTTCAAAGTAATATCAATTATATTATATACAGAAGCTCTTGATGTGGTATAAGCGCGTAGAAATCGCAATATTCAGAGAATCCTCGTATATACTATGATGCATAACACTGCTTAATCGCTATTATTTAATGATTAAGGTTGAGATAGCAGCAAAGACAGGATATTAATAAGACTAACGTACAAAAAATATCATAACTGATTTTAAAAATTGCTTAGTTTATTTAAATCAGAAAAACATTACAGACTTAAAAGAGATGATATAGTAAGTCACAAGAATGTTAATTAATAACAAATATCAATTTACTGTAGATTAATTGAAATGAATGCAAAAAAAATGAATGCAATACTAATCTAGAATGACAAGAGGATTAACATTATCCATATAAACGAGGAGGGATTCAAAGGCTGGCTCGTACCTCGGTCAAAGGGTATTGCTATCCAACGCAGCCAGTCTTTTGGTAACCTACCCCACTTACACCGATGCGGATCAGGTTTTTTAATTCTTTTCTGCATTCTGTATTTTTGTTTTATTTTTATTATGTATTATGTTTTTTTTTTACTTTTAGTTTTTTACATAAAGAAATAACAAAAGGACACAAAAAAAAATTATAATTCATTTTTAAAATAAATAAAAAGTGTGAGTAAAAATGTATACTTCCTTGCTATAAAGGCGATATGTTAGCTTTCCACCAGCTTATTTTTTGCCGCGAATATACCATTTTTAGGGTTCCGTAGTTATAGGTGGAACCTTTGTAGTATCGTTCTGTCCGCCATGTCCACCTATTGCCCGCAAGTAACTATTCTATGTAGAGACTTGAAATTTTCTATGTCAATAGGACGTACTGAAACTGATTAGGAAACTTATTTTGAGCGATATCGGTTAACAACATTTGTAGTTATTTAACAAATACCTTTATCGCGTATTAGGTACGGAATTCTCTGTATGTAATTCCCTTCTATGTCCTGTCTTAAGACCCTTTTGGCCACTTTTTGTTCACCTAAATTACCTAAGTAATAAAATAATGCTTTTAATCTAAGATCATTTAACCTACAACGTCTAATATTTAACAAATTTATTCTACTATGAACAAGAGATATTTATGAAATTTCAATATTCAAGCAATATGAGGATAGAAATTACTGTCGACCATCTGAAGCGAGAGTCGCGAATTATTCTGCGATATGGTTTTAATTTTTTATCTGCTACAGAACAAGACAAAAGAGATATAATTTTGAAGTCGCATATATTTTTTTTACTTAATGTTGTAAATCATTATTTATAATTTTCGTATTTGATATGTTTTTTATGGCGCAATAGGCGAACACTTTTGCAATAGTATGTGAGCAAGGAATTTCTTTTCAACATACAATTTTTTAAATATTCCTACTTCTACCTAGCATTGTTCCAGTCTAGTTACTACCTAGTAGTACCAGGGTCCTCTTAAAATGCAAAGGATGTGGTTGTGGGGCGAACTAAGATGACCGACTGCCGTCTGACCTAGAATCCCCAAAATCTTTATGTCACGACTTTTTACTTGGAAGGGTTCCGTACCCTTCTATATAAGATATCTTGACGCGCTCTTGGCCACTTTATTGATATACAATATCAGATACTTAGTGTGATTCTAGAAATTCTAAATTATAAGTTACTAGCGGACCCGGCAGACGTTGTCCTGCCCGAACATCGGTCAAGTATTATCAAATTTTCTGACTTCCCGCGCAATTTTCTTAATTTTTTTCTTCCGTAAGAATTAACTTCTGATAATAAAAAACACAACAAAAAGGAAATTATCGAAATCAAGATAGCCGTTCACGCGTGATGCCACCACCAAGTCTAAGTAGGATTCAATTATATATATAGATAATACAAACTGAATTTATGATTTATGATTCTACATAAATTTCTTTTCCGATTGAAATAAGAAAATCTAAAGTACAGTTTTTAAGAAAGTATGCATATAGTACTCGTCTGGACATATTTTTGTCAGAACTGTCCACAGTAACCCTAAGGTCTACTTTGCTTTACTGGACTTTATTTTATCACGGGGCCGTAGCTCTAATTTTAATAAAAGAGTTGCTACCAGGCGACAACGGTCCGCGTGGAAACGGGCGGGGGATTTAAATATAACCAGGACGGCTTTTCGCGTCACAGGCGATGTGTCATACAAAATATAGGTTATATTTAAATGACACGCCTGTATTTTTTTATTTTATATTTTTAATATTTTAAAAAAGGAAAGTTAATTTAAAATAAAGATATGCAACTTAATGCTTCTATTTTATTTTAATAACGGATTGATATTTGTTGACATATTGGGCGAGCTAAGCTAAACGCAAAATATACAACCGTCTAGTAAATATTGTACATGCATCAAGAATTTTATAAGTCATCTTTGTTTGAATTAAGCTTTTTGTTACACTATGTGATGTAAAATATTTGGAAGAACTGAACCTATTTTATGTAAAAAAAAGTGTTATACTAGGCGAAACCTTTTCTTGACAAGTTATTATTAAATTGATAAAAGCGAATAAAACCAGCGAGCCTACTTATAAATATTTTAGACTCAAACTCAACCACGCACTGTAAGCCAATGATATTAACTAGCTTGAGTGCCTCTAAACGCTATTTTGTATGCAGAGGTGTAGACTTCGGAGGGGCGTGCCTTTTTGGACTGTACGCACTCTACTTCTTGTTACGATTTCGATGGCATATTTTATTAATAAGCTTTATATATACTGTTTTTGAAATGTAATCGTTTTGTTATAAATATTAATATATGGAACATATATACTCAAGTAACTTTTATCGGGTTTGGCATTTTTATTTTTTTATTTATAGTTAAATGAGCATGAAAGGGAATACAATTATACAGAAATAGGCATGACGACAGTAATAAGAAATTATTTAATTACCAGGAGATGAACAAATCGAATAGATAGTTGTTTTATACGCCTACAGAGATAGATAATATAATATTGTAATTCTTTTTCGAACTAACTTTTGCATATTGGACAAACGTCTGTGGTAAACGTATGTTATAATATGCAATTTAACGATGTCCTATAATGTATTTTGTTACAAAATTAAATAAAAAAAAAATTAAATTATGTATTGTTTTGATAAATTAAGATATATAAAGCTTAACAAACGTATTTATTTTTATATTGCGAGCGAGATTAATAGAGATTAACAAAAAAGGAAACTACAAAATACAACAACCCTCCATAATAGCTAAATTACACAGCAGAGCGTATGACGTTACCGTATATTATAAGTGCATTCCAATAACCTATCACAACGTTTAAAGTGCTCATTCAGATATTCAACATTTGACAACTGCAATTGCGTTACGTTTGCGGCGAAAACGTCGAGGTGACACTTATTGAAACGCACTGTTAACATAAAGTGACGTCATGACACCTTCGAGTTTTTTGGAGTGAATTTTAATCTTTAAATTTATAAGGTTTTTTTTGCTATAAAAACATTAATTTTGTTTACATTTTTTGGCAATAGTAGATACCTAATAACATTATAAACCTATTTTTCTACATTTGTCGTCATACCTACTGTAAACATTTCGTACAAATCTGGTATTGCCAAGTCTATAAAGCAGGTAAATAAATAATTCAGAGCTTCGACTAAACTTTTGGTTTTAATTTTCTATCGCTTCCATCGTAAACCCAAATAAAATGATCTAATGGAATTACTTTACCACAAAATTTAACGATTAAGTGAATAAAAGCAGAAAAGTTATAAAATATTTTATGACCGCAATAATCTGATCGTGCTGTAAAAATCTGTTATTTTACCTGATTTTATTCTGGATTTTGACTTGTGACCTATTTGAAGACCTTACTGTTTAAATTATCGCGATAGAAATGTTTGTTCTTTACTAATTCTTGTTTTAATTTAATAATTTATTAGTACTAATACACTTTGTTCAAAATGTTTCTTAATTCTTGTTCTAGGATTAGGTTCGAAAATAGTCAATGAACCCGTAGTCAATAGGATGAAATAGGTTCGTTAAATAATTTCACATATTGCCCTTTTACAATTTTTTAAATAGTGTGAAGTATTAATAAAACAAATTATGTTTTAATGCGAGTTTCTCTTGGCAAGATTAGTTAAATTGATGTAGACGTTACAAAAGGAGACTGCGAGCCTAGGTACTTTGCCAATTCAGGCTCCAAACTTGACGTCCAACATACAAAGTTAAATATGTACCGAATTATATTTAAATAAAGGTTATCACGCATTTAACACCACATCGGTCATCAAATGATAAAGACAATTTAAAAACTTTAATAACCATGCAAGTTTAGAAAACATTAATTATTTAGTATTCTCTGCAATCTGAAACATTCATATTGTTTTTTTATTGTGCCATTGTCGAAAAACAAGAACGATATACTTATATGTACATAAAAGCTTGTACAAAATACATATTTTTACCCTTTCTTTATATAAACACATTCGTACGTAAATTTGACAAAAGCCTAAAATGTTATATACATAATCGCACGCTTTACCATAAACTGTGTATGTGAACTGTATTTAGTTTTTTTATTATATTTTTTTCAAATTCGCAATTCTTTCTGGCCCACCCTGTATAACACACGGACATCTGTTCCTAAAGTAGACAACTTAATGCCTGTATTATAGGTAACAGCCGCCTGTTTCAAAATTACCTAAGACCCGTTCCACACAGCTGACAATCGCGCTGTAAACACTGTCAGGACGCAGAGCTGCCGCTGCCACCACAATCTCAAACGGAGTCAGGTTGAGCCTAGATATAGCGTGTAGCTCTCCAGACTTTTGGAATTCCAACCAAATCAGAGAGTTATCCAGGGAAAGCCGATCGAATAGCCCCTGATCTTGGACCTATGAGAAAATAAACGTTAAAATTAGGGTGACCCAATACTCGAGGGCCTGATATTTGATGATCATATATGAGGAAAAAAATTAAAATTAAATGTAATTATCAATTAACTACCACGTGAGATATATATATATATAAACTTGTCTTATTATGTACGGAACGCATGGACATACTAGCGTGGACGCACGATGATGGTCCAATTTCCCTTCATACTTTAGTCCTGGCCTGTCTTGTACAGGCAAAAATACCAAGGTCCCTCTGTCACTTATACGAATCACTAATTTGTTTAATAAGTATAGCCAAACATAAATCAAAATGAACTGAGTTATAATTTTATTTATTATTGATATCGCGTTTAATTCCGACTGAAAGCAGTCATTAATCTTAGTTGTAACGAACCCGTTTTTTTTTTTTACCCTGGGAAATGCATTTACGACCTAACTTTTTTGCACACAAAATTAATAACAAGAGGTAAGACCACATTTCCTCTCATTTTAAGGAATTTAATAGTTTACAAAAAAATTATAACGAAATAAGTTTGAAAAAAAAAACGCACCTTTATCATCGATACCCTCTTCACACAGTCCTCTGTAATCCATTTGTACGCCTTTTTGATATCTAATATAACCTCTTTGTCTTCGATAAGATTAAAGTTGCCAATAAATAGTTGCCAAAGCTGAAAACAGACATTTCACTATATGTAACGGCGAATTAGGCCGAGACTTGACTGAGAAAAAGTTGGACTAAGTTAAGCTTTACCTTTTTTTACACAAAATATAGTTCGGGCAGTCTGAAATATTTATACCTTTAAACTGAACAATTAAAAAGTATGAAAACAAACTATTAATCGGGTCCTTAATATTGTCAGATGCTTGCAAAATACTTTGTAAAAAATCGAAAACAATCATTTGAGGGTAGTTGACATTTTTACCGCATATTATTTATCATTTGAACTTAAAACTAATTCCAATGTTTTAAGCAACATATGCTTTGTAACTTTCATCAATGGCTGTGTACAAGAGAATGGTTATTATTTACCTTTTCCGGTATCAGATGATCGTAGACTTCTCTCAGTAAGTACAAAACACAAATGTACTTGTCTTTTTTGTGCAAACTTAACAAGACCCGCTCTATTATTCTCTTAGCGACGTACTTTATCACTTCTTCCGTGTTGATATTATTTATATCATTCTGAAAACAAAATAGGTATATTTTCTTAAAATAGAAGGTACAATAAACAAAAAATGAATTTATAATTAACGTGTTTAATGCATCCTTATAAAGCCTGTATTACTCTCGCAAACTAGAACGGATTTAGTGAACGATTTTTTCTTCTTCACACTATTAAACGGCAGGTTATTTTTGTAACTAATTAAAAAGGCATATTAAAATGATAGAAATGTATTAAACTACCAGCGATGCATATAAAATTTCCTCATATATATAAAGAGATAATTTAAGAGATCCATTTTAAAATGATGTCTAGCTTTATAAGACATGATCAGCTATGGCATTTATTTTTGGTCCTTCGTGCCGGATTCTATCTCGCGACTGAGATGGTCACTTCCCATCCTCTATTGAGATTATAATTGTGCAAAATTTTATACTCCTCTGTCCGCGCAATTTTCGTTAAATGGTACCGAATACGAACCGAACGAAACGCGACAATAATACCATTCCTTGACGTGGAAGAATTGCAACCACTTCACGCCAATCTTATGTGAAAAAGAGGTCCTGGTACCCGGATGCGCCGGCCCAATTCGGCAACAAGCGAGGCGCTACCTCTAATTAGAAATTAAATCTCTACAATCTCGCGACTAATATCACTCAGTGACATTAATCTGGAACTACTATTTTAGACAAGGTTTTCACAATCGGTCACCCATCTATCACCCGGCCGCGGTAAGAACTACTTAACCTAGCGATCGACTCAATTACTTGCTACTGATTAAGCCACGACCTCATTTGCCGAACACAAATAAAGGTACGCCTTCCTCTTTTTTGATTAAAGAAGTATTCCCTGAATCAGGATAAACTCGGCGTTCATCACAGGACTACAACCGCTCAAATAACGATATCTTATCTCCAAATATCGACGAGCAGTGCTTTCAGTTATTGGGCGGCTTAGCCAATAGACCTGATAGCATTTACATATTAAAACGTTTTTGATCAAAAGATAAGCTGTATTTGTTATATCCCCCATAAAATAATTATAGTAGTGATAAATCGTATAAGGGGTTACTGATTATGTAGATTGAAGCAAACAGAAAAAAAAGGAAGATCTATGCAATGAAAACCTATTCAATAGCCGTATCCCGATTATACGAACGGCCTCGCGAGGCAGCCTCGGACGTTTGCCGCGCAACATTTTTCGTTTGATGCACGTGCCTTTTCCTCCTGACTGGATCGAGGAATTTGCCTCGCGGGGCTGCCTCGCGAGGCTACTCCTTCAGTCAGGACAGGGTTAATCACATATCTAATGCGTAGTCCTACTAACACCGCCATCATTAGACACAAAGTATATTTAAATTCATTCTGAGTACGAAAATCGATTGCTGAAACTTCGAAACACAATTTCCGTACACCTCCAACATTAATAGTCAAGTAGCGTCAAGTAAACGTACCATTTTTTTTTTTTTCATTAAAAGTTTCCATTTTCATAAAAGCCAGCATTATTTGTTTCCAGTATTTATTTAAATAATATAGAACAGACTAATATATAAGGGCCATCACTTTTTATTATTTAAAAGTAAAAATTTTCTTAATAGCCAGCACTATTTGTGACCAGTATTAATTCAAATAATATAAAAAAGTCTATTTAAACTGGCCAAGAGCGTGTCAAGTCCCGCTTAAATAGAACGAGTTTTTTGCATGTTCTGTCAACACAGAAAAATTCAAGTCTCTACGTCCTAATAGTATGGAAATGCTGAGGGGAAACCACCGTACGGGCAGACAGACGGACTGACGGACGCAGAGAGCGAAATTATAAGGGTTCCTTGTAGCAGTGTGGAACCCTATAAATGTGGTATAATTTTTTTTATTTGAAGTTTCCATTTTCTATAAAGCCAGCATTATCTGTGGCCAGTTTTTATTTAAATACTATAGAAAAGTCTACAATAAAAGTAGCATGATTTTTTATTTACTTTCAATTCTCTTAACAGTCTTATTTATAGCCAGTATTTATTTAAATAAAGTCTCGTATCTCGTTCACAGAATACGAAATCAAAGAAATGAGATAATATGTTACGAGTATTATGGAATTATATTTTAAGAGAAGCTAATGTTTCTTTCATGTGAGTAAAAAATACATTTATTTGGGAGCACTGTATGATATAATCTTTGTAGTTTAGATAAAAGAAACTGCTTTTAACGAGATCTCCTTTGTTGAAGATAAACCAACATATTACATTAGATACTTAAGCTAGAAATGATAAATAGAAATAATATACATATGTACTTATAAAATTTTAAAATCTAGTGGCTATTACTAGTGAATCCTGATGAATTCTTTTAAATTTATCTTATATTCTGTTTTTATTAAATATATTTCTATATGGCTGGCCCATTGGCGCAGTGGGCAGTGACCCTGCCTTCTGCTCCGGGGGTCGTGGGTTCGATTCCCACCTCGAATCTACAGTAAAAAAAAAATAGCACTTTTGAATGAACAAATTATAAAAAAGAAATAAATATAAAACCCATATAGGACTGTGTTAAAATAATTATCATAACAAACTAAGTAAATTTTAGACTGACAAGTGTAAAAGTTAGCCGAGGCACCTCCTATGACTTGGCACCTAGATCAGTTGCTCCATCCGCCGTATGATAGGGTCAGCCCTGATTTCATATATAAAGTAATTTAAATTGATTTATTTATTTAAAAATACAGAATACATTTCAAAAAAGTAAATAAGAAAATTTCACCTAAATGTAATATAGTATATTGTATATTGACTGGTAACAATAAATGCTTTGCTTAATATAATTTATATTAATAAAAAACTATTTTCTACCTTTATCACCTGTTACTTTAATCTTTATGTTAAATAATCGATTTTGATTTCTACTTCATTGCAATTTCTATTTAGTATAATATTCGTCTATAATTTTGACAAGTTTTTATTATGTATATAATTAAATAATGTTTATTTCATTGTCTTGTTTTTTATTTTTCTTGTTGAAAAAAAAAAGGATATACAGTATATATATACATATATATAGATAACAATGATATCTTATTTAAAATTACGATCATTAAGATCGAAAAACACTTACGCGGCTATAACACAGGGAATAATAACATTTCTCTCAGAAACTAATCCAATAATGCCTTTGCCGCAAATAAGTTGCTGTAGATTTTGCGATATATATTCACATACTCCATAAAGCTCTGAATATGTGTAATTTTTATAAGTATCATTTTGATAATGTCTCACGGCAACCCTAGATGGATTTTTGGCACATGTACGCACAAAAATATCATAGTATCCATGTTTTAGTTTCATTTGGAATTAGATGTTATAAAATTCATAAAAGAGTACCAAAATAGCCTTTATGTATGCTTTGTTATTGATTACTACAATTTTAAATTTAGTAAGTAAATAGAAACAAGAAAAAAAAGAGCTGTTTGTGTTTGGTAAAAATTGGTTTATTGCTGACAGTAAAACATAAATACTGTCAGGCGTCAGCTGATGATGGTACGTTATGTCAAAGCATTGACAATTAAGTTTTCGTTCGGTAATTGTATTTTTTTATTTAAAAAGATATAAATAGTTATATACTGTAATCACAGAAGAATAAGAACAAGTTATTTTACTGTAACTATAAGGCGTGGTCTAGACCTACAATAACTTTGTACAATAAGATTGAAAAGTGCTTTGAATCCCAATCATTAAATTTTATTGCACAATAATACGGACAGCACAATGTTTTCGTAACTAAATGTCCGAGCAAGATTTGGCTTAATTTTTTATCACAGTCATAATATTCTTTGGTCTTGAGATTCCACGGAGACGGCAATTCTATGTACAATCAAATATATTCAACGATAAGATCTCTTTCCCTAAATTTTATATTTACTTTTTCCGCTATTTTTAACACGTATGTTTATTCGTCGTCAAGTCAACCCACAAACTGAAAAATATTGCGCAATAATAATCCACCCACACGATGCAAGGGGGGAAATATGGTGCTGTAAACATTAATCTCGTTCAAACTTTCGTTCAATAGTTGCTTAATCTTCAATATATACCGTATACGGTCAATAATAATGCACAATACGCGATCTTGCGCAAGATAATTGACCGCCCACGATAGGCCACGCCAATATACTGCAAAAGACATACATAAATGTTACGGCGTGACTTTAAATATGTCACGCATTTTTTTACGTGACTGAATCTGAAACATGGCGCAGCAACACTGAGCCGAAAATGTTAAAGATATATTATAGTTCTTATGCCGGCTCCATACATAGCTCAAAGTGTTTGTATATTTTTGTCTCTGACAACTACAAAGTTCTACAAGACTTTGCGCAGCTACGCAAAGACCCCGACAACAACCGGCATTAGAATACCACGAAAAGAAGGTAATTTTTACTGTCCGAAGTCGCCAGTTTCCGGTCAGTTGCGTGTCAAGAAATCTTTTAGATCGACTTCGTTCCGAATATCAGTACCGTGACAGAGATATATTATATATAAACTAGGCGTCAAAGAATACACGGTATTTTTTTCGTAATTTGCAAATACTATCATAGGAGTTCAAAAACCTAAATATAAAAATTGTTTTTTAAACATTCTTTTCGTAAGATCATAATATAGGGTGGCTAGCTCTTACACTTTTATACTTTTTTAAACTTTTATAATTGAAACGTTCAAATGTTGATAAATATATAAAGACTAGCTTTATAAAAACCAAACTGGAGGGGTAATGAAAATATTACGCGTAGGTTAAATTACTTCTAATTTGCTTTACATAATAAAATCATTCGCGTTTATCAATCTGACATTTCAACGATCAAAAAAATCGGACAGACTAGCAGTCCTTATATTTAAAAATCATTGGCAAGAGATACATGTTTTAAAGGTTTCATAATCTTTTAAATAAATAAGGAGATAAAATATATATACTTTCCGTTCTCCCTTTTCTATTGAATGGGGAATCCTACTTGTGTTAAATTTTCTTATCGCTGTACCAAAATTATGCACCCCTGGTCGGTTTCTATGATCGTCTTGTTTGAATAAATAAGAATGAATATGATTCCAAAATTATTATAGAGCCTTTTTGTTTAAGTATGAGAAGTAAATTCTACCGCAAAGTTGCTAAGTTAGGTTTACCATATTAATGTGGTTTTTTTAGGTTGGGCGGACTATGTCATATCATTCCTTTCCTACCTTTGCACATCTATATATTCTAGTAATTGCCAGCTAGTCGAAGTTCGCCCACAAACCTTTTTGGATACAACGATATGTCGTTGTTATGACATATGACTCATTCTATTCACAAAAAAATTAAATTTTACAATTAATATAACATCGGTTGTCACGATTACGCTTTGACTTCATCCACAATCCAATACATGTGTGTGTAATTGTTGTAAATCGTTTGGCATTGGTGTGCGTGTGGTTTCATTTTATTAATTTAATATATTAATATTGCATATTATAAAAAATATATTAGCATTTCGCACTACTGTATGATCTACAAATGTGTCAAATTTTATACTCCTCCGTTCTCGCAATTTTCATAAAATGGTACCTAACGCTTTCGCTTCACGTATTAATAAATAAAAAAAGTGAAAGGTGGCCTAACTCGAAATTTCGAATCCGCAGGGACAGTTTTTAGTTCGGTTTTTAGATCGGATTTTGCGACAGGATCGGATTAAGGTGGAAAAAAAGGTGTCGAAAATTTTGTTTGAAGTCCTTCATTTCTTTTTGTTTTTTATAAACTTGACATTTGCCCCAGAGATAGTTAACAGACATTGATGAACGACATGTCCTGTACATCGGCCGACTTTACTTCGTTAGGACCAGATTAGATTAAATTTCACAATTAATTATAGTGATAAAATAATCTATCCTCTATCTCCTAATATATATCTATGCTAATATATAAAGCTGAAGAGTTTGTTTATTTGTTTGAACGCGCTAATCTCAGGAATCACAGATCCGATTTGAAAAATTATTTCAGTCTTAGATAGATCATTTATCAAGGAAGGCTATAGGCTATATATCATCAGCGTAAACTTTCGGATTTTTAGGAGCGAAGTTGGCCGTGGCCTAATCAGTGGTCGGCATTTGAGTCGATCGCTGAGTTAAGTTGCTCTGGCTGCGACCGGGTGACCAATTCTAGCACTCCGTGTTTCGGAGGGCACGTTAAACAGTGGGACCCGATTAATGTCACTTTGTGATATTATTCGTAAGGTTGTAGAGATCGTGGGGGTTCTGAGGATGACGACAGGTGGCAATCGATCATCTTAACTCGCCCCACAACTAAATCATCTGCAATCTAAGCGCTACTTAATCGGGATAACGCTAGGAATATATATGTTCATGTCATTACACTCTGATTCGCAGCTATGTTAATCATGTGCACTTTTCAACTCGGTGTGAAAGCGCATTTCGTTGCGTCAGAAATTTAACCCCCATTATTTTGCTCTCGCGCGCCAAAACAAGTATAACTTTAGAAAATATATCGATTTAAAAAAGACATATCAAGTGATACATAGCGTGAACAGAAGCTCATGAATTTATAAAACCTGCCGTATATCGCATCTTAATATAATTAACACTTGTACAGTGGACATAAAAAGGATCCTTGTCACAACCTTTTTGCATTTTAAATCTGACTTGTGAGTACTCCTGTTAAAGACATATTGTTTGACACTAAAACACAATGAAACAAATTTCATAATCGCACAATACTTATAGCTTACAATCTTCTAGCCTTTTGTTAGTACTACTAAAAGGCTTGCAGATTGTAAGAGATAAGTATTCTGTGGTTGTGAAGGACGTTACTACTGTTCATCATCGATAGTCGCTCAGGTAAATTTTCCTTCCATTTGACCTTTTTTTACATAGTACAAAACAAAGTCTCTTCCCGTTCTTGTACGCTTAGAGGTTTAAAACTTCGCATTCGATTTTAATGTGGTTTATACTAATGAAAACGGTGATTCAAGAGGAAGGTCGATATGTACAGTACATGCATATCTACATTGCACCTGTAGGAAGCCTGGGCTGGTTTCTAGTGTTAAGTACACAAAAACATCTTGTCCGTCATATTTTACAGGAAGATACCTAAACAGTGACTACAACTTGCGATTCAGGTATAGATTTGAGGTATCCCCTTACTTTGCGCATTACTTCACTTTATGAAATAAAAACAGTTTAGATAAAGCATCGATGTCAACAGCCTTAACGTGAATGCTGCTTATAGTTAATACACATCCTTGCCCCGGGGAAATTATTCTGAAGGGACCATCAGAATACTCGTTTAAAGTGACAGAACGTCGATATGTGTATAAACTATGTTTATTAAAATAGGATAATGTATGGAACCACTTTTGATCACGTTTAATAAACATAAGCTATTTTAACTTAATCCGTGATTGGTCAATGGTCCAAGGGTGGATAAATCCGTTAGATTCAAATCCCACTGGGCTATCGCCAGCCCCACTCAGCCCAGCTTTTATAGTAACCAAAAGTGCACAAGAGCGTGTCAAGACACGCTTTTATAGATGGGTTCCGTATCTAATACGCGATGAAGGTATTTGTTAAATAACTTCAAAAGTCGTTGTCCGATTTCGCTCGAAATAATATTCCTAATGAGTTTTTAATAAGACTTATCGACATATAAAGATTTTAGGTTTTTACATGCAATAGTTTGAAATCCTAATAGGAAACCACCTTGCGGGGGGACATAAGCGGAGATGGACAAAGCGAAACTATAAGAGTTCTTTGTAGGACTGCGGAACCCTAAAAAATAGCAAGGTTACTTCAGATATCTCTCACATAAGGCCAGCATGAAGTGGCGGCAATGCTGTCACGTCAAGTGAGGGTATTGCTGTCGCGTTTCGTTCGGTTTGTGAGACTTTCTTGTGGCCTAAACTCGTCTTTAAAGGCTGGCAACACTAGCCTCCTGGTCATGCAGATGTCTATGGCCGTGGGTAGTCACTTAGATGAAACGTCTTATCGTTTAGTCATTGTAACATAAAAAAATATATGGCGAAAAATGTCGAAAATATTTAAAGATATTTTATTTCCGCAGCACTCAGTTAAGTTTACATTATACCAGCAGTTTTTCCGATTTCGTCTGTTTAAAAATAAATTCGTCTTTAGATCCCCTTAACCTTGCCTTTACTTTTAGATACATAGACGAAAGTGTTTTCAATATATCGCACGCTTAGTACTAAACTGACCTAACTCAAAAAAGCTGATTTCTAGGAAATCGCAAAAAACCTTTTGTACGACTTATTCCGCTTATAATTCAATAAAAACGACGTTATAGTAACAAATTACGTATTTTAATAATAGTTAATGAAGTGATTAATTATATTGAAATGATATTTTATTATTTGTTTATCTTTTTAACTTAAAGCTTATTTTAGTTAGAAAGACAAAAATAGCCGTGTTGGATGGAGATATCGAAGTATTTCTTAGATTGGCTGATAGAGGACGTTGAAAGGAAGCTGCCTGTATCATTAACTCACTTTAGGCCTAAAACGTAATAGGTCAGTTTGATATGTGTGACGTTTTTAGGGTTTCGTAGTATTGCAATAAAGACTTATACTTTCGCTTTATTCGTCCGTACGGCCAGACAGACGGACGTCTGTCTGCCCGTAAGGTGGTTCCCCCTTACATTTTCAAACTATTAGACGTGGAGACTTGAAATTTTCCATGTTGATAGAACAAGCTAAAAACTCATTAGGAAAATTATTTTGAACGAAATCGGACAACAACTTTTGGAGTTATTTAACAAATACGTTTATGTTCAAAGTCATTGTACATTTTTGGCTTCGAAGTCCACAAAGTACTACAAAACTTTGTACAGTTAAACAAAGTCGCCGGTCACACTACATGATCACTGAAATGATCATTCAATTGAAGCTTTATCTGGCTTCGGCATTACACTTATATTTTTCAGATATAACAGCCTCTGGGACACATAATGCGACACTAAATAAATATCTTTAAAAAATCATAATGTTATGATATGGTCGAATAACCTGAATGAAAATTTTAATGAAAGAAATGGTCAAATTGCTTGTTTTCCTTGAACTTGAACCTGTGTCTTCTCGGATACTGGCCGATAGACTATGCCACTGAGCAAGATAAGCCGGTACTTGAATGGCGTCGGCATTAAAGTGTTTAGGGCGATAAGTTAAGACAATAGGCCCCAGACGGATATTTAATTCATCTTTTTAAGGTATGTTCGTACTCGTAAGGTACTTAGATTGTGTAAATGTCAGATCTCTATTTATTACCGTTTTTGAATAAATCGAAAAAAAAAACAGAAAATCAGAAAAAGAAATCTAGTTTTCTAAAGTACACACTTTATAGTAAATTAAATAAGCAATTCAAAAAAAAAATTGATAAGTTAGAACTGTAGCACAGTCAAAATTTTTTTTTAAAAGTTGTTTTTTATAAACCCATATAGATCTTAATTTTTTTTCATAAAGCTATAATCAGTTCTTAAAACATACCCGAAATTCAAATCAATCGAGTCACAAGTTTTTACGAAATTTTTTTTTCTGATTTTCAGTTTTATTCGACTAAACAAAAAACGGCAATAAATAGAGATCTAAAATTTACAGAATCAAAGTATCTTACTAGTACGAACATACCCTAAAAAGAAGAGCTACCAATCCTTCCGGAACCGATTCTCTTAGCTTAACGTCCTACACCCGTTACTTAGTCATGGTAACGATGCTACAGCGGTTTCCATGAAGACTCGGGTTTTTTCGTGTCTATATGAACATAGCAATCGCAACGACCCTATTGCAATTCATAGGCAAAAATTTAAATTACAACTCTATTAACTACTTAACCCACAACAAGCTTTAGACTTAAACATAAAAAAATAATAGCAATACAAATTTCTCAATATTTTGATAAATCACGTTCACAAACAACCACTTAAGTGACAAAATTCCGTTCAAACCTATTTTTTTTGTAATTAAAACACAGTCAGCGGAAACGCAAATGTAAATACGGGCGAGCTTTCTTAAAGATTTCTTTGGAAAAAACGAAAACACCTCATAGGCAGGAATGATTATGTTTATAAATTTTTTGATTCGTATTCTACCATTGTCAGTGTTCTTAAAATTCGTAGACTTCAAACTTAGGTCTCGAACTACAGTGAAACCTCGATATAACGAAACTCAAGGGACTTAAACATATTCGTTATATCGCGTAATTTGTTACAATGAGGATTGATGTAGAGAGGTAAGACACAACAACATTAAACATTCCACATAATTGCTTTAAGTAGCCTTAACAAGTCTAAAAGCAATTACGTGGAAGTTAAATAAAAAAAAAAAAAAAAAAACTATAATACCGACCGAATGCAAGAAAAAACTGAACGCCAAGTATGTAAATACATAAATACTATAATACCCTTAACTAACACATCTATAAATACGTCCATGACAAAATTTGGTATGTTAGCCAGTTATTAGAGACTAAAATTACATATTATCTTATAATTGAATTGTAATAATGAAGTGATTTGCAGTTTGTAAATTTGAAACTTAGGAACCTTACTATATCTCGCATATTCTGTATGCAATCTTAAGAAATAGTAAGTATATAGCATATAGATATTTCAACCTAGATGGTAAATTTTTTTGAGTTTACTGAAGAGTATTCCTGTTGCTATCTTATGATTTTTATTTTTTTTTTTTTTTTTATTTATTCATCAATTTATAATAATACACTTAAATTAAACTTCTTCGCGCCCTTAAGCCTATACATAATTTTGGCGTAAATGGCTTAAACATGAAAGAGAGATATATGCTGTCGCGAGCGTTTTTTGTACAACTATTTGAGATAGGAGGGACAAGAGGTAAAGTCGGGGCGTCTGCACGCTGCCCTAGGTCTCCCTCTCCTTTTTCGGCTTAAACTCCTCGCCCAGGATCGTCGCGATCTCCCCCTGCATGAAAGCCCACGGGACTGTCGAATTCGCCAGAGGACATTTCTCGCCGCTCGGACAGTATACCTGGAAAGGATAAATCGATATCAACGATCGTTTGGTACACTTCAATTAAAGTATATTGAAATTTTAATTCGGTTTAAAACTTAGGAGCCTCGACAAGACGGGCATTCGGTTAAAGCCAAAATATATTTAACGAAAATGAAAATAGCTCACCTCGGATCCTTGCTGTCGCTTGATTGAGTCACGGGAGCAGGGGAAGCAGAACTTGTGATGTGGCTGACTGGGGCACTGTACGAAGTGGGTGTCTTCGAGACGTTCCTGGCACAGCGTGCACTTTAGAAGGGGCGCGGGTGCCGGAGCGGTGCCCTCCGTGCCTTCGTTCGCCTCCGTGGACGACACCGAAGTCGTCGAGGAGACGTGCCGCGAGCCCGACGACCGCCGCCCTCCGTTCGATCCTGCCAGACAGTAGGATACAATTTAGCTACTGTCTGCCTATTTTTAAAAATATTCTAGTCGGAATACTTTCATTGTCACAGACGGTTCATGTCAATAGACTGTAACTGATGTACGGGTGCAAGCGGTCGTGGGGCGCCGTGCCGATATTCGGCTTGCGCTGTGATCGGACGCCCGCCCGAGTCCGACGCTTTATTCAAAAATACGTATTACAAATTATCCAATCGATTCAATAACTGCAAAACAATTCTTGATAGTAAATGTGGTTCATAATGGTAAATAGTATAAAAAAATAACTAACACTATAGATCAGAGGTCGGCAGCTTTTTGGCAGTTAAGGGCCACATATTTGAAAAATTAAATGCAGGCGGGCCACATCGTGTAAAAATTAGAAGTCGGCGGGCCACACTTGTAAAATAGTTATTTGAAATGTCCATTTATCTTTTTATGTAGTGTTGTTTTATTTCAATTTTAGTACAACACGAAAAAACTTGCTCTCGTGTAATATAATTATTTATAAGAATCTGAATTTCCATTGATAAAATAGTCCAGGCCACAAAGAAAGGGTTGTAGGCCACATGCGGCCGGCAGGACACGCGTGGCCCACCGCTGCTATAGATGATACAATTGTGTTGTTGATAAATTCATACCTGATGAGTTGGGCGAATGTTGGCTAGACCGGCTAGCGGACCGTTGCGGTGGTGGTTGTGGAGGTGACCCTCCGGCTGACCTCGGTGAGGCTATATGCAAAGCGGAGGTATAGTTTCGGAGGTCTCAATACTTTGGCCGTATCAAGGATTGTTACGTATGGCGTTACATTGTCAAAGTTACAGTTTTCTTCTCGTTTGCTGACTTAATTAGTGAGTTGGATATGTGAATGGCAGCGCAATGCATTCTACGGTTTCTGAGTAAATCTAAGAACATCGTTATGCTTAAAATATTGTCGGCGGGCCATGGTTGCGTTTGTGATGTTTTGTTTTCTTGTTCGGGATATATTTACGATAATTACTAGTCGCGAAGGCCTCTTACTTTATGACAGAAATATGTGCAGGTTCTTGCATTTCGAACGTTGCCGAGATCATTAAATAACACTGTCAATAAGTGTATTTTTGGTGCAAGACAGTCCGCTATAGAGACAGACAGACTCTGTCTTGCAGTTGACGTTGAATTTTGGCTCGTCTGCTATTAGTCCATTAACCATACTCCCATATATATTTACCATTAAACGTGACATAAACCGAGTGTTTTCTTCTTCTTCCTAGCGTTATCCCGGTTAAGGGTCCGCTTAGATTGTAGAGTATGTGGCTGTGGGGCGAGTTAAGATAACCGATTGCCATCTGACGTCATCCTCGGCTTTCTGAACTTCAAGGACAAAAACACTTTGAGCCATGTCTGGCTACAGTATAAGAAAAACAAAGCCTACAAAGTTCTACAAAACTTTGCGCAGCTACACAAATTCCCCGGGTACACGACATGATCATTCAAATGAAGCTATGTCTGGCACTGGTATTAGTTTTTTTTTTTAATATTATGAATTTCGAAGAATCTTATAAAAAGAAATAAATTTGTATTCTGTGAAAATAATCATATATCATCGAAGTTGGACAGAAGCATTGAAGTTAACAAATACAACGCGCGTGTCGGCAGTTATTAATAAATATGAGAATAACTCAATTATCCGTATATTTATATTATGTATACGGATTATCATTATAATAATTGAGAAATTATAAAAAATATGGGTAAAATAAAGAAATAAATGAAAGTAATTCAATTTTTCCTAAGCGTATAAATTTCAGCAAATATCAAACGTGATTCTATTCACAATTATCTGCTCAAATATGACATTACAATGATAAATTTATGTATGACCTCATAGTATAGTTTATCATTTCCGGACTCCGGAATGGCGTCTCATAGTAGATCGTCCTGCCAATATACATTAGAATGGCTCTTATAAACAGTTTTGCTGCCAAGTAATTACCCTATCTCGACTATTATACGGTTTCTGATAACTTCGAATGCTGCAAACAGTATCTTGCGTCACCTTCAAGTACATTTAATATAGGGAATCAGTAAAACCAGAGAGAAATAGAATACATTTTATCATTCTATTTAAAATGTATTCCATTTTCAAAGTTTTATTTTAAATGCCAAGAAATGACGTATTAAACATTTTGTTTACAGGGTTCTATGTTTCTTATACCGGCGTCAGACATAGCTCAAAGTTTTTGTACATTGTTGTCCTTGAAGACTACAAAGTTCTAGAAAACTTTGCGCAGCTAGACAAAGTCCCCGGCCACACTACATGATCATTCAAATGAAGCCATGTTTGGCATTGGAATTACTTAACAGTTAATGTTGCTTATTTAAGCCTATTTTTAAAATTTTTATGGCCATAGACGTAAGCCAACTTTGTTGTTTTTGTTGTTCTCCGAGAAACGAAATATGGTTTAGGAAAAAGATACTTCGTTCGATTTTCAGTTGTTTTCAACATTAAAATGACAAGTCTAGGGCATATTTAAGATTAGAGATTACAGACGTTGTATTGCATATGTAAAAAAAGCATAGTGTGTATTTAAATAGGGACTTTGGTCACTTTCCATTGAATGCTTTAATGAGATTACAGTTTCAATTGTTAAACTTGAAGTGGTTGGCAACATGCCCTGCCCTGAATCCAAAACGACCTAAACCTATATATGAACGCATGAATAAAAACTGGAGTCTCTTCGATGTCTTTTGACATAGTAGAAGTAACCAATTTCAGCTTAAGGTCATGAATGTTTTTTCATAAGTAAGTACACAAGAATTGCCTCATCTTATTTATTGTTAGAAATAACTGGGTAAGCCCTTTTCTCGAAAATAGTAAGTCAGTAATATCGGTACAGAAAAATTGTATATTGTGGTATACATAGCGCCAATTCTTATGTTCCTAGAACTAAATACATGAACTTGTGTATTGTAAAATTATCTAGTTCTTCAGGATTCCGCACTCCTACAAGTAACCGTGTAGATTCGCCTCGTCCATCCGTCTGTCTGTTTGTCCGCTAGGTATTCCCCCCCCCCCCTCTAGGAACGATTAGATGTAGAGAATTGAAATTTTCCATATTGATAAAAAATGCTATTAATATTTAAAATGGGACAACATCTTTTGAAGTTATCTAAAAATTGGTGTAACAACGGGTTCCGTATCTGATACGCGATAAAGTTTATCGCGTATCAGATACGGAACCCTTCTATATAAGCGTGTCGTAACGCTGACGTCGCTCGCCGTCTCTACATCTAATAGGGTTCTAAAAAATAATATAAATAAAAAAAATATTTTATTAGAATTAAGAGCATATGGATAATACACCCAGACTCGAGGTGGGAATCAAACCCACGACCCCCGGAGCAGAAGGCAGGGTCACTGCCCAGTGCGCCAACGGGCCAGCCAAATGTTCAATGGAACACGGCAGCGCTTTTATAACGCGACGGTTTTTTGTCGCGCAATGTTCTATTTTCAAAGCTGTATTTTTGTATCGATGACGCTAAATAAGAGCCAACGCCAAGATTTATCGCAACGCTTTTTAAACTCTCGTGCAAATTATGGCTTACTTGGGAATCCATATGTTCTATTTGTACTCATTTTTAACGCGCGTTAAAAAAGCTCTAGTGCGAATGAGGGCCTAATTTTCACACCCCTTCTCAACTTCGAGAATTCGGAAGCTTTAAAACCTTTAAATATTTGGCAGATGATTTGGACCACTTAAGGAGCTGCAAGAATCTTTCGGTTCTGGATTTGTCTTACAACCGTCTCGAAGATCCTCTCATCGTCGATGTTTTGGCTGACATGGTCATTTTAAAGGGTACGTTTCTTCATCTTCTGCTATTTCCTCCAATCATCTTCTTCAATCCGGTTATTCCGGTCTAGTAAAAAGGTCCGCTTAGATTAAGGGATAATAGTATACGGCTGTTGGGCAAGTTAAGATGGCCAACTACCGTCTGACGTCATACCTGGTTTCCACACAATTTGTACAATCTCACGACAAATATCATTCAGTGACATTAATCAGTACCGCCTTTTGTACGTGGCTTCCGCAGCACTGAAGAGGTCGGCTATTTGAAAGTCAGTGTTAGAATGTGGCACCCATCCATCACCCGGGCGCGGTTAGTACTGCTTAGCCTAGCGGTCGACTCAAATACTCTATAACTTCATCCCTGAAATGCCCACAATCACACGACTAATATCACTCATTGTCATTAATCGGGATCCACTGTTTTAAGTGTCTTCCGAAATACGAAGGAAGTCGGGTATTTGAAGACCAGTGTTATAATGGGTCACCCATCTATCACCGGGCCGCGGTTAGAACAGCATAACCTAGCGATCGATTCACTCGTCTCCTCCTTAAAGGGTACGTTTCTAAAACAGATAAATACCCATTAAAGATTATTTTATTATATAAATCATTTTGCCACATTGTGAAGATAATTAACAATTATCTTTTTTCAAAGTACATATATACTTCTCATCAGAAAAGCTCAGCCAGACATAGCTCAAAGTGTTTGTACACTTCTGTCCTTGAAGGCTACAAAGTACTACAAAACTTTGCGCAGTTACGCAAAGTCCTCGGCCACACTACTTGACCATTGAAATGATCATTTAAATGAAGCTATGTCTGGTTTTGGCATAATAGACGTGACATTTACACGTACAGTGTTGGTGCTCACGGGTAATCCTGTAATTCGGAACATTCCCGCTTACCGTAAAACGTTGACGCTGCGACTGAAAGAGTTGCTTAATCTGGACAACCGGCCGGTGTTCCCGCGAGACCGCGCATGCGCAGAGGCGTGGCAACGCGGCGGCGTGCAGGAGGAGGTTGCCGAGAGACGGAGGTATGTATCAAATTTTTTGCTTTCGAAGTTTAAACTTGTTTAGGCACGTTGGGCATTTTTTGAGATAGAATAAAACGATTGAATTCGTTTCATCTTCACCGTATGCTTTCCATGAGCTATATGTAATAATAATAATAATAGAGATAATTTTTATTGGAAACAAAATTACATCACAAATAATAAAGTTAGGTCTATATTTGGTACAAGGTACAAAGGTAATATTTGTGCAGTTAGGAGGTCCACTAGTCCCTAAATTAGTTAATTACCTGTATCTCGCGTGTATGTGTTTGTGGGTGTGTGCGGGCGCGTGCGTGCGTATGTGTGGTATGTATACTGTGTATATATTGTATACTTCTTTACTGTATATGCTTGACTTTGACGTCACCGTTACTGACACATCTGGCTGTCGGATTTGGTATTGCGCACTTGGTCTTGAAGTTTGAGGCCTAGGACGGGGCGAGTACAAAAGATCCGGCCGGGTCGAAGTGCATCCGCTGTGCGGGCCCCATCAGAAGCAAAAAAAAAAATTCATAAAAAGCTGCTACCTATATCTCTCTAGGCATGTAGTTTGAAATTATAATACCATATATTTTTTTGGATTACGTGGCGAAAACCGTCGAAAATATGACACCAACAAGAATGTTTTGGTAAAAGTGAAGTTCCAAAATCGATGTAGTTTAGGAAGTTACTTCATTAGATCTCATTGAAAGTGGGCCACAGAGAGAGACGAAGTATATGGATTAATGGCATAGTTTTCGACTTTCGTACAAATAATTATGTTGTTTGTTGGTGACGTGTGCCGAAAACAGAAGTTCGAGACAAACGTAGATAATGTGTGTCTGAAGTTACAAAAATATTTAAGTCTATTTGTTGGAATCTATATATGTTATTTTATACGTGTAATGTATTGTCTTATTTAAGAAGTCCTGATTTTTGATTAAATCTTAATGCTCGAACAAGGAACTTTGAAAGGAATGAAGTTTGTTTAATTAAAAATTTCTATGACCTCTGATATTTATTGAACTGAAAACTACATAAGGCGCGATGATTTTTTTTTTTTAGATGGGGAAAAAACCATCGAACTTGCGACACTATTAACGTTAGCGACACATCTGTATGTTCAAGTTTTCGGTTCGGTCGGCACTCCCAGACTGCCACTGTCTTTTTTTATTTCAACTAAGTATATAATTTTTGTGTATTTTACGCGTATAAAAGCAACAGTAAATCTCTACCCTATAAATGTCAATCACAGACCGCCTTCGTGCGTCAATAAGATATATATTCGATGTCTAAACTCCTGGATATGTGGGTAAACACTTGAGGAAATTCAATTTTGTGGGTTCTTTGTGTGTATCACGGGTGTCAATGTGAATTTGTAATAAGTAAAGGATTGCGGATTTCCACACTAAGTGCTGCTGTTTTTATAATGATGTCATGGAATTGAAAATAACTATATGCACATTTTTTTTTCTGATATTATGACTGTCACTTGCAAAATACTACATAATTCTAAATCGATGTAATTGACCTTAACAATGGCAATTAGAATGTTTTAAAAGTGAAAAACTGTAAAATTGGTACGCTAATTTCGGATAGACATTTTACACAACACTTAATTTGTTTTAATTATGTTTTGCGATACATTACATTTTTTTAACGATGATAAAACATTTGAGTGTTATAAACTTTAACAGTAATGTAATGCGTGGGCCGTGGTTGTTTGTTGGTATGTAAAACTGCTATATTGTTTCAGGTGAACATGACCCTATCATTAGGTGAGATGGTTCTGGTATTACAAGATGAGCGTGTTATTGTTGCAAATTACCTATTCTCGGATTCCATGTCATTGGATATACCAAACAAGTAAGTTTTTCTAAGCATCCGTCGAAAAGTAGAAGAGTGCGGTTTCGAATGCACGTAATGTACATATATATGTTCTGATATCTGTTGTACGTCGTCTATTTCAAAATAAAACAGGGAGATGAGTTAAAGGGAAATATATAAATATAAAACATCAGTTTGTAACTTTCCTTCTCGAAGATTTAGTAGATTTGACTCTTAGGGTTATACCTCACCGAGACGCCATGGAGACGTTACCGGCTACGTAGCCATGGATATCTGCGGCTTCCAAATGAGTATCCAGTTGTAATCGTGGCTACGTTTATAATTTGGCGACGTCGTCAATCCGTCGCCAAGTGAAATACCTGTCCTAAATTTTGGTATGAATTATTGTATTTTTATTTTATTATACTATGGATACATAACCGGCGACGTCACCGTGGCATCCCGGTGAGTTAGGGCTCCTACTAATATAACCCCTAACTTTACAACACATTCAATGTTTTACAGGCCGTTAAGGTAGCGATATTTTCTTTTGTAAGTAGACTTATAAGAGTAATATACTTCTAAGAGCTGTAGTAATAGGTGTTTAAAATAAGTGCCTACCGGCGCCCATGGACATCTGCACGACCAGAAGGTCAGCAGATGCGCTAGGCCTATGCCCAGCAGTGGGAGGGAAAGGGCTGTGGATGATGACTACGATGAACCTACAGTCACTGAAGGTCAGTTTAAAACCGATAAACCGAATGTCATAAATAAATCACAATCACAGTGTTTCCCTAGGTGCTCATGGCCGCGTCCCCGCGGTCCGCAGGCTCCCCCAGCCGCGCGTCGTGCACCTCTTTGACCAGCTCGGCCAGCTCACCCGCCCCGTACCCGAGCAACTGTCTAAGATCGCACACGTATTTGTACACGAACCTGGAATACGAATGGTGCCTCTGACGAAAAAAGTCTTTTCAAGTGAACACTTCTTTCGTAAGAGGGTAGGTATAAATTTTTTTGAAGTGAAAACTTCTACCCTAAGAGGGTAGGGAAAAGATTATTTGATGTGAAAACTTCTTTCCTAAGAGGGTAGGAAAAAGATTATTTGCAGTAAGTCTTCCGTAAGTGGGTAGTTAAAGGTTTTGGAAGTTGAAACTTCTTCCGTAAGTGGGTAGATAAAAGTTTTTTTTTTAAATGAAAATTTCTTTCATAAGAGAGTAAGTAGGTAAGAGTTTTTTTGAAATGAAAACTTCTTTAGGCGCATTCTGTATTTGTGAGATGGGAAAAAAATCATTGAACTCGCGACGCCTTTCTTACAGTAATGCCGGTGCCAGACAGTGTGTTTGTACATTTTTGTTCTTGAAGACTACAAAGTACTACAAAACTTTGCGCAGCTACCTACACAAAGTCCCCGGCCACACTACATGATCGTTCGAATGAAGCTAATTCCAGCACCGGCATAATAGTGAGAAAGTTAATACTTCTATTTACATACACAGGCACACACACGCAAAATTATAAACACATTTACGAGTACAGACACACCTGCATACTTTAAACTAGATTATATTTGTATTAGATATAAATTGATACTATATTATTTAAATTCGCAAAAGCGGGTCCGTCTAGTATGAATATTTTTATATTCAAAAATTATCTGTACAACTATTGTGCTAGCACATGTTTTGACGTAATAAACATTTTTGATTTACTACCAGATATCCTATCCCACATACCTCTTTCCAGCGACTTTGGATATCATATCCCCGTCGTAGTAGTACCGCAGCGCTCTCGATAACTTCTCGTAGTTCATGGCGGGCTTGTGCTTCCTCTTGCCCCACAGTCGCGCCACTCTTTCCGGTTCTAGAAGTTTGAATTCCCCCTCCGTACCTGAATAGACCACCATTCGTTTATCGTAAAGTACTTTATTGAAATAAAAATTATCATTAATTATCACCTAAAAGTTACACACCACTCGTTTTGGAAGGTGCAATACGCGAAAGACTCAATTGAGAAAGCATTAATTTGAAATGAATAGTGTAGCACACAGGGAACAAAAGAAAATTTCATTATTTTTTTTCATTAATTTATTGTCAGCCCTTGATAACCCACTGTTGGACATAGGGGCTCCCTTTGCCACTCTCCCCTAGGACCCGGACTAATATATATCAGAGGGCCAAGGACGAGCATTTCTCGACAGGTTACTTTCGTTAACTCTAGAAACCGAACCGAACGTTGAACGACTTACTTGTTAAAAATTGCTAGTAGCAGGAATAAAATTGGAACTAGCACTATCAACTCCTCGGAATTGCGGCGAAGTAACCTGTGGAGAAATGTTCGTAACACGGCTACTGAAATCGGAGAAAAACCACTCACCATGCCATTGGATGAAATCGAAGTACTGATAACCATTAACCGTGCCATCGAATGACATCGAAGTACTGAAAGCCACTCAATATGTCATCGAATAACATCGAAGTACAGAAAACCACTTACCGTGCCATCGGATGACATCGAAGTACTGAAAACCACTCACCATGCCATCGGATGACATCGAAGTACTAAAAACCACTCACCATGCCATCGGATGACATCGAAGTATTTATAAAGTGCTATAATTAATGTTGGTAATTTTTCAAGTTATAAATGTGACCAAAATCGTGTCAAGACATGCTTATATAAAACGATGGAGTATTTAATAAGCGATAAAGGTATTCCGAATTTGTTACATAACTCCAAAAGTTGCTTTCGCTCGAAGTAATTTTTGTAATGATTTATTAGCGTCTTCTATGAAAATGGAAAATTTCAAGTCTCTTGATCTAATAGTTTTGTAATCCTAGAGGTGGGCCATCTGGCGGACAGACGGACGGGCAGAGCTATACAATAGGAGTTCCTTGTAGGACTATGGAAAGCTAAAAGTCACAAGATGATCCTCTATGACGCGTCCGTCAATGGCGTCACTCAGAAAATCTTACTCCTCTTTTTGCCGTTCGGCGGTTAAAGACAAAGGTTTTAATTCAAGGAGTGCGTACTTTGTTTCATTATTTGTTATGTTAACGCCTACCAAATCACGTATATTTACTACAGTACAATGTTGTTACATGATATAAATGTCGGTTTTGCGTTAAGTACCGCAGTCGGTGAGCGTCTGCTTCCAATTAGTTATATTTAGAGCACGCCCAGACTGAATGTCGTTTGCTCGCTTTGGTGCAGAATTCAGTCGACCTTCGTAAAATCATAACGGCTAATAATTCCCCAAAAACACAAATATTTATCAATAGACATTAATAAAGTTAAAGTGTTACGAATATACGATTGGGGATGTCTTTGTGTTGCGGCCCTAAGACCTGTTTATAAGAGAACTTAATGACTGTTGGGTTGCGATAAAGTCGCAAGGCTTTAATATCTTTAAGTCAATACAGTTTTCCTCGAAAATTCGTTTATTCATTTAGGTTTTTTGCAAACACTTATGAAAGTGATTTTTTAGCGTAACGTTTAATACAATATTTTTAAAAGATGTTAATATGAAGATAAAAAATTTAACTTAAAGCTAAGATTACAAGAGTTCCAATGTCCCCTGCGCTGGAAAAGCCCGAAACAAACTCGGTCGGGTATTTTCCTATCACCCTATCAAAAAATTCAGATATGGTTAAAACAAATTATTCCCTATTATTGTCATAATTCAAATAATCCTTTACATCATAAATAATGTTACACAAGGAACAGGAATGGTCCTAATATTGATACCTGGGGGACACCCATTTCAACAACAAACCCATTAGATAACTTGCCATTCACGTCTACCCTCTGGATTCTGTCCTCCAAATCGGAAGCCTTCAAGTCTAGGTCCACACCATTTATTCCGTTGTGGCTAAGTTTCCTGGCCAATGTTTCATACTGAACACCGTCAAAAGCCTTGGATAAGTCACAAAAGATCTAAATAGCATACAGCCACTCCTCCCAGCCTTCAAAAATGTAGTGTATTAGCTCAACATCAGCAAACTTGTGATTCCACCATTGGTGGAAGTTCATATAGGCGCAACATTGGCCCACCTTTGTGAGTCCATTCGTGCCATAAAAATTCGTAAAATTATTAAGTTTATTAATTAAATGGAATTCGTTAATCTAAAAAATCATTTCAGTACTAAATTTACAGTCAACGCTCTTATAATCATTGTCCAAAAAACTGAAAGGATTAAAGCATTAAGTTTTTATAACCTTATACTGAAAAGACGTTGGATGTCTTAAATTTATAAATTCTTTTTTCCGTTTAAACATTGGAGGTTCTAATTATTTAATTCGCGGTCTTTACTAATATATAACGTGTCGTTATTGACTTTTCTTAACATAAATGAGCATGCACATGACTGCAATCATATGTGGAGCGTAAAATGAAACGCATTTGCCTACGATTAACGGCTTATTTAATATGTCTGTGCTGTAATGCCTTATGCCGGAACCAGACACAGCTCAAAGTGTTTGTACATTTTTGTCCTTGACGACTAAAAAGGTTTATTCATTAGTCTCTGCTACAGTTTGCCTTTATAAATTGTCATTTGCATATCATTATTAATTTGCTTTAAAATATGTGGGGCGAGTTAAGATGACCGACTGCCGTCTGACGTCATCCTCGGAACCTCACAATCTCTACAATCTCACGACTAATTTCATTCAGTGACATAAATCGGGTTCTACTGTTTTACGTGCCTTACGAAACACGCAGGGTCTGACATGTTTGAAAATCAGTATGAGAATGGATCACCCATCTGTCACCCGGCTGAGGTAAAAACTGCTTAACCTCGCGATCGACTCAGACGCTTTTACCAATAGTAACTAAATACCTAATTTTACGTTTCATTCCCATTTTGAACTATTTAGTATGCGAACCGCGTTCTAATTAAATATCGCCTAATTTGAAAGCGCACGGCTTCTGTCCTCAATTTGAACGATCTTTGGTTATTAAGTGGTTCCGTATCATCTTTATTTTGATCACAAAATTTTACCTCACAGTTTCATAGTACCTAATTTATATACATATTATATAAAGATTTGGTTTCTAGTATATATCATAGTATACAATACGGGATGCACAAAATCGGGCAAAGTGGAGGCGTAAGATCGGTAAAGAGGAGCCTGGTCATGTACCGGCATAACGCTAAGAAGAAGAAGAAGATATATCAAAGTATTTGTTAACTACGCATCACGTTGTTTGTCCGCGATGGACTCCTAAACTACTTAACTGATTATAATAAAATTTGCACACCGTAGGCAGTTTGATTCAACTTAAGAGATAGAATAGTCAATATATATATATACTCGAAACCGCTGAGCTTACATATCCAGGCTCTTGAGTTCTAAGTACCCGGTGTCACATAGAAGCGTTGCCGGCCTTTACCTCCTTAAAGGTGAGCAGCGCATAGCGGTCTTTAATGAAGAGTTTGTGCTACCGGAAACACTCATAAACCGAAAAAAACGCGTGCAACGCCATCACTTGACGTGACAGCAATGGCGTCACTAAACGCCGATCCTATGTGACGCTCCGACACTCGGCTGCAGACCAAAAGGAATGCACAGCGCTACCTCTGTTAGAAGGAATACCTTAAGGATTTCACTCCGTCGTTTTCACCATTGAACTATCGAAGCTATAGGGAAAGTGTCCGTCGAAATGTATATTTTAAAAGGCATTTCTTACAAAGCGCTTGGACTAGGGTTGCCATCTCCAAAATTTAGGAACTAGGACAAGACGCTTGAAAACCTTGGATTTTTAAGCCCAAAATCCGGTCACGTCCACAGGTTTTTTAAAACTTATTAAGTTATATTTAATCTCGGATCACTAATGAAACGTTACCCAGACGCTTCCCACGCGCTGTCTAAACTAGGAAAAATCCGGGGAAACATGGACGTATGGTGACTCTAGCTTGGACCAAATTGTGTCGCAGGCTAAGCTGCAAGCTGCAAGAGCTGGGATATAAAATGTATGCGAAATACTGTCGTCTTTTCTCTCATTTCCACGATGGTATTTTCCAGGCCAAATAGGTCGCCATTCCAACTTTGTACATCCAATCTCTATCGGCACAAAGAAATTACAACTCTGATTTCTTTTTCCTTTTTTTAAAAGTAATATATTTAAAGTTCCGTTCCTAGTTTCCTATTTTTTTTTGCGGTACAAATAAGTCGCCATTCTAACGATGTATATCCACTATTTATACATATATGCAATATCTTATATCTGACTTATATCTTTTTTAGGGTCCGCTAGATATACAAGAGATAAATTCTTCCTGTCCGTGGGTCTGTCCGTCCACGAGGTGGTCCTCCCTTTTTTATTGAACTTCAACGTATGTGTGTGTGTGTGTGTGCAACGTTTTATACACAGCTTTTTTATTATAGGTACCATTTTTGAGTAACTGGCCTTCTAAGTGTTTTGCAGGGTGCCCCCCCCCTGGCATTTCCAAACTATTGGATGTAGACGCTTGAGGTTTTTCATTTTGATAGGACATGCTAAAAACTCATTAGGAAAATTATTTTGAGCGAAATCGGACAACAACTTTTGAAGTTATTTAACAAATACGTATTCATGCGCGTCACTAATTAGATGACGAGGCATTTGGCTACCTTAAGAGAGTCATAGTTACTCCCGCCGTTTACCCCCTTTAAATATAAAAAAAATAATATCGGTATATGAACCGACCACCCCGCAGATTTCATCCCTTCCTCCTAACGTTGAGGTATCGAGACCCCAATAATATAATATTTCTGTGCAAATAACACTCGTTACGTTGAAAGATAAAACATTTTACTCGGGAATTTTCCCGCTATTCCCGCTACGCCCGCCATTTTATGGGGCCATGTGTTTTTCTGATATTAAATTAACGCTAATAAAAGATTATCAGCGCGTCTGGTTTCTGCCGAGATAAAAGTAGACTCGATTAAATAAATACTGCTCGCACCTTACCGGCCAAGCTAGAAATTTCGATAGAAACCGACGTTATTTACGTATATTTACAACAAGCAGAGGGATAATTTTTCGTGCTATGTATGTTTGGGTTTGCCAAAGAAAAGTAACGCAAAGTTCTCTTCTGTAGTCTCTGTATCAATATCTTGTAAAAAATGTTTACTGTTGCTTTGATTTTAAGAAAAAGAAAATAGTATTTAACTTTAATAACTCTTTCTCGTGTATTAAGTATCCATTTACGTTTATTATTTATATTTAGCTCATTGAGCATAATATGTTAAAAAAATTCCACTATAAAAAATGAACATTATAGTCTATACATAATATGTATAGACTATAGTGTTCATTTTTTATGACCTGTCTTTTAGGATATAATGCTACACTTTTTGCATAGTAGATAGATAAACCGTAAACGAATTTTTATTATACTTTAGCGTGTCAGAAGCGCTACATAATTAAGTATTACGAGTACAGTCTATTTAAATGATTTTAAGAAAAAAAATGTAGTAGTCACAATAGAGTGTTCATTTTTTATAAGATTTTATATTGTCATTTCGGACCTAACACTGCAGTACTTGTGGTATACGATGTAGTATACGAGTAAAAATAGATAAACCCATATTTTTTATTCTATTTTGGTGTGTGCCTGAAGCGCTAATTTTAAAAACCAGATGCCGCCGTTAAGGAAGCTGTAAACGATACAGTTACAAATTGTAAACAGGCAGGTAAAAAATTGACCCAGTTTAGCGTAGTGTAAACATACGCTTCCCTCGGGATGTTAACAGATGGACATGTGAAATTCCATTGAACAATTTTATTGTAAGTTATTTTCGGGAAGGAATTAAGTTAATCAGTGAAACGTGTGCGTAGGGGCGCAAGTTTGTCACTTTACAAGGCGCAAGATCGAGGCCTGTTTCTATGAACATAACGCGCAACGGTGCGGTGGCATTCCGGAATGAGTAACTTTCAAAATTTCTGTGATCTGTGTTCAAAACGGTCTTTTGTTCTCTTTTTTAATTGGTGTTAATACTTTTCGACATTTATAACGGTAGGATGAAGGTTTTATTTGACGTTTGGTCTCGATAATTAATGAAAGTTAGCTGTCAAGAAATTTTCGTGTTAGGCCCTCAGGGTGGGGGCACCCCACACTCATTTTCTTCAATTTGTCTGCGTTCAAAGTAATACGGTCGTCGCACCGGCCAGCTTCTTTCTATCTTAGTTATTTTTACTAGAGATTGCCTGGTGGTTGTTAATCGGCCACAAATTTTTAGAATACAAAATTTCAATTCTTTGTACCACGGCATTGTAATATTTGACAATCAATAATTTTACCGTCGTCATTTCTATGCTTTGACACTATCTTCTGCCGGAGCCAGACATAGCTCAAAGTGTTTGTACATTTTTGTCCTTGAAGTCTACAAAGTTGTACAAAACTATTTGTGCAGTTACACAAAATCCCCGGCCACACTACATGTTCATTGAAATGATCATTCAAATGAAGCTATGTCTGACTCCGGCATTATAATAATAGGTATAAATATGGTTGTATAAATGACAATCGTTTGGTATTGGTGTGCGTGTGGTTTATTCTATTATTTTAAAGTACTAATAGTGCATACAAAAAAATATTAGCATTTGGAAATACCTTCCTCTATATAGACAATAATTGTGTAAAATTTCATAATCCCCAGTCCCATACCAAAAGTTTTCGCTTCACGTATTAATAAAAAGACGATCTGTGGGTTACGTTTTTTGGTTTTGCGGAGGGATGAAGAATCAGTCTACAAAGCCGTTTCTCCTGGTTTTACCAACATATCCCATTTTCAAAACAGAAGTTATTCTATCCAAAATTCCTGCTATTTGGTAAATCCACAAAATGTAACCTAAAAATTTGTATCGGATTATATAGCCACGAGGTGAAGTGTTGCGCAGATACTGCATAAATTATAATCTGTAATAGATGTTTTATGGCCAATGTTAGACAGTATTGTGATGAAGTTTACCTAGTAGTTTATTCAACAGTAAGTTCACCGTTTTGTAACCACTTAGGTCAGATTTATCAAAAGTAATTTTGCCTTTCTTTTGATATAAGTAATAAAAAAAAAGTCACATAATTTTCAATCACGTCACTGTAATTTAAAGGTGCCACAATAAACCGCATTGACAATAAAGAATGTAAATGACAATATCATGAAGTTCCCCAAAGTAGTTTTCTTATTCTATAAACTAATTAAACACACTCTTCAGCGTATCAATTACAAGCAGGTTACGAACAAAAAACGTGTAACAACCGCAAAATTGACAAAAAACGCGAACAAAAAAATTTTTTTTTTTTTTTTTGAATAAATTTCTCGTATCGTTTACAGCATCATTGCTAACAGATGAGGTGGAACGAATGTTTCGAAAAATGACACAAAAAACGGCTCCTGTGTGCATTTTTTGCGGTCACGTGTTTAGTTCTCAGATGTGTGTATATTGGTTAAGACCGCCAATTGCAGATTCTATTCCCGGTCGCCGTATTTGGTGGTATTGTAAGTTCTAATTCTCATTAGAATGGATCTGGCCTCGCAGGTCAAACTTTTTTTCGTAGGATTAGGTTTAGGACCACCCCTCTAAGTAAATAAGTCATACTAGTACTATTTGCAAGGTACAAACGACGGCAACCATTTGGTCGGCAAGGGCCACATCGTTAAAAAATTAGATGTAGACGGGCCACACTTGTAATATGATAATTTGGAAACAGGTATCTAGTTATCAATTTCTTTAGGTAGACATTTAGGTAAAAATAATAAATTTTAGTTATTTACAATACTTTTTGTAAAATTCATTTACAAAACAGCGGCGGGCCACAAGGAGAGCGGTGTGCACCCGCGGGAAGCGCGTTGCCGACCGCTGGTATAGTATATTTTACTCTGCACAACATCTCGTTCAAACCAGTAACCAGATCTATTTGTATTTTGAATTGGAGTGTACCCCTTATATACTTGATTACTATTAATAATAACCATAAGCATATTATTCCTATAGAAATTGGCCTTGCCGCTTCCGAGATTAGATGGAACAAACAAACGCAGAGACTGACAGATATAATGTTATATATTATATTTTTTATATAAGAAGCACATTTATGTCATTATGCATTCTACTTCTTGTGCCGGAGCCAGACATTGCTTCATTTGAATGATCATTGCAATGATCATGTAGTGTGGCCGGGGACTTTGTTAATTTCGCAAAGTTTTTTAGAACCTTTTGGACTTCAAAGGCAAAAATGTACAAACACTTTGAGCGTGTTATATTCTCATTAAGTTTGGCGATCGTTTTGCCAACTTGTACTCTTGACACCGCGGTTCTAAATAGTTAATAAGCGCTTTACGCAAACCAAACCAAGATGTTCTTCTATGGACCACTACTGCGCTTGCCCTGGATTTTGCCCTGATTATAAGTTGGAGAATCTGCTAATTAGGGCTTCTCATAATGCGATCGCAATATTCAAGTTCCTCTTCTTAATCGCCTATAAAACTTCTGCTTTCTTTTTTTACGCGACTTAGCACATATGCATATGTGATCCAATAAATTAATATTTAACATATAACTTTTTTTTGTTTCAGAATAGTACAGAGAAAAAAGGCAAAGGGCGAACGGGTTGGCCCCAACACGTGTGGGCGTTAGAACTGAAAAGCGAGCAAAACCTGCAAACTTAACATGTTAACTCGTAGCTCAAATACGATACTTTGAAATACTGAAGTGTTTGATATTAGAGACATTTTGATAGTGGTATTAGCGTCATCAGTGCTTAAAAACTTCAATATCGCGATGTAGAGTTTCTTTTTATTTAACGCACTATTGTATTGTGTAGAAGGTGTATTTATATGAGCCGACTGAATAAAGTCTGCTTTCGGCAAAAGAATAACTGTGATTTTTTTCAAATATTTGACTTTGTTATGTGTATCATTTAAATTTTAAACGATTAATTTAAAATTACTTTGGACGGTTAGCAAAATATTTTATTATTTGTAGGAAGAAGAAAAATGTAAAAAGAGTTTTAGTTGTTTTAAGACTTTTTAGTTCGTTAGCAGTCATTTTCTATTATGTGGCAGTTTTAATAATAAGTAGGCATACCTGTGAAAGAAATCTAGATGACTGTTTTTATTTTACTAGTCGATAGCAAATTTTCTTGTTGATCTGGCCAGCCTTTTTCTGGAAATGGGGGACTCTTCTTATTTCTAAGTCCTTATTAAGAAATACGCGATCATGATTTTTTTAAAGACTCTAAATAAACGAACTATTAAGCATAATGCTTTTGAGTTTCTTAAAAAAAATCCGGACATGAAAATTTGTATAAAGCATAATATAAGTTTGGAATGCTTGATAATATTTGCGTGGCAAAAATTTGTGCCTATAGCCGTGAATTCAATAGAATATATATAAAAAAAACTATAGACGTACCATAGATGTATGATTGACTTATTTTAAAAAATATACTCTATTCTTGTGTACTTAATTTTAATATATATAACTACTGAAATCCCCTCTATAATACGGTGGTTTTATCCCGCGTTAAAGGAAAACGCGTTGTATTTCTCGTACAACGCGCTTATATGATCCCGAATGCGATTCATATAGAATTACATATATTATAATAATATTAAAGCGTTATAAAAGCACCGTGTCGTAGAGGGATTAGAGTATTTTAAAATAAGTGACCCTCCGCTATATAATGATGCCAAAAAAGTATGCCAAAGATTTTAAATTAAAAGGATACATATAAGTCTTGTTGTTTTATTTTTGAAAAATTGTCCCGGTACTTGCGCAGAGTATCTATGGTATATGTGTCGAATCTCTTTGCATTCCCCTATCCCTGGCAAAATGCATTTACGCATGAAGTGTGGAACTCGATGGCACTGCCATAATAACCTCTAAAACCCAGCGGGTCCCACATCATCCATAGAGTAGGGCACCAGAGGATCCCTTTATGAGTATGCTACTCTGATATACTGGATGAATCCACCCTAACATTACGTTCAAGGCGGGGGGAGAGAGAGGGACGCCTTCCTCCAAATCTGTCCCTTCTCTCTCAATCTATCTCTCTCTTCCATGTGCCTACTTCAATGACATGACACCCTCACTGAACCCCTAGTGCGCGAGTTTGAATCGCTCCCTCCCTTTTTTATATATGTAGCATTAGACAGTACCTTTAGTATCTCTTTTGACATGTAACTTCTTAATTCTCCTCGCCTTGTTACTATACGCCCACCTTCTCAAGAATAATAATCGATGAAATAAAACTGATCAACACCATCACCATGATGAAGGCTAAAAGAAGGATATCATTATGGGATAAGATCAAACCAGAACGGTTGGGTGGGGAAAGTAGGAGATCTCTTAGGCACTTCCTTGGTTCCTTCCTCTGCAATGCGATCCGATACCTAATGCTATCTGTGTAAACCCGGATTTAAAACATAACAAACGACCCAAACCACTATGATTGACGTACGGCCCTTTCTAATGAGGGCAGGGAGGGATTTTAGGCGGCAAAAAGGCAGGTGGTTTTTTACCTGAATGCCTACCGTCGTCGCCGAATGGTTAACTGCACTACCAGAAGGTTGACAGACGCTTTGCCGATCTAAGACGAATAAAGTTGCTGTTATTTTAAAGGCTCGAGTACAAGTAGCCTGTAATGATCTTAGCGGCGGTAGAGATTTACGTGGTCCCTCTTCGTCAAGACGAAATTAGGTTTTAAAAAATTATTGATTTGTTCTTTACTAGCGGACCCGGCAGACGTTGTTTTCCCTGAATTTTGACTTGTCTGCTATTAGCTAATTAACCAATTAATTTCCTTTATATATACCTCTTTCTCACATGAGATCAGCGTGAAGGGCAATGCTGTCACGTCAAGTGACGGTGTTGTTGTCGCGTTTCGTTCGGTTTACTGATTTATTTCATTTTGGTCTTTCAGAATAATCTTCTACATAACAAGTTTCGTTACATTCTAAATAAATCTTATTTTTTTATATTATAAGAGGCATACGGGCAGGCGGTTCACCTTAATAACCACCGAAATCTGCACCTATAAAAGTGCGATTCGTTGCCGGCCTTTAAAGAGAGGTTTAGGCCACCGGGAAGTCTCACAGACCGAACGAAACGCGACATAATTCCGGAGCCAGATATAGCTTCATTTGAATGATCATTTCAATGATCATGTAGTGCGGCCGGGGACTTTGTGTAGCTGCGCAAAGTGCTGTAGAACTTTGTAGTCTTCAAGGACAAAAATATACAGACACTTTGAACTATGTCTGGCTCCAGCATGAGAAAGAGGCACAGAATTTATTCATAATATTGGTGAAACGTACTCCTTTCTTTTTTAATATTCTAGATTCAAATTCCATTTCATTATTTATTTACAAATACAAATTTTAAATACAATTTCAGCTTAGTTCAATATGAATTACGAACAATTATGTGAAACACCTTGAATTCATGTATGTCTGGATATCTCACTAGGATAATCCGTGCTGAGATATCCAGTGATTATTCATACTACAATCGTTACAGGTCTAAAAGATAGTCTTTTGATTTATCGAGACAGAAATTGTGACGGTCTTTTTACTGCAGCTCGTATATAAACATATTCATGCGTATAAAGTGGTCGGCATTTAAGTCGTTCGCTAGCTTAAGTAGTTCTTGCTGCGACTGGGTGTTAGATGGTTGATCCATAACACTGGTTTATATTTGATATTCAACCTCCATGTTTCGGAAGGCGCGTAAAGCAGTAGGACCTTATTAATGTCACTGAGTGATATTAGTCGAGAGGCTGTGGAGATCGTGGAGATTCCGAGGATGACGTCAGACGGCAATCGGTCATCTTAACTCGTTCCACAGTCACATGCGCAATCTAAGCGGACCCTGGTACTAGATCGGGACAACGCTAAAATCCATATAATAAGACATATAGACAAAAGCTTCATCTGCTGATGATAAATGGCTAACACATTTTATAATCAATTTAATTATCAGAAAGTTATTTTCAAATCTTGTGCAAAGCTGAGTTTATCCATTGACTAAAAGTAAGTTCTTAGAAAACTAAAGCGACGTTGTTACTTTATTACCAACCTCCAAATAATATCGATTATCCGTGCAGCAGATGGCCGGCCTGCCGTCTGTCTGTCTGCCCGTAAGGTGGTCCCCCACCTAGCATTTCCAAACTATTAGACGTAGAGACTTGAAATTTTCCGCATTGATAGAACATGTTAAAAACTCATTAGGAAAATTATTTTGAAGGTAATCGAACAACAACTTTTGAAGTTATTTAAACAAATACGTTTATAGCGTATCAGATACGGAACCCTTCTATATAAGCGTGTCTTAACACGCTTTTGGCCATTTTTATTAAATTTAAAGAGATTAAGAGGGAACTAACGTATTAAAGTTTTATAGTAATCTAAACTTTACGTCCCCATAAATTCAAAACACGTTCCCTCTCCAACTTAAGGACTTTAATCGATATTGCGGCTCTACTATAGGATAATGTTATTAAGATAGTAAAACTGGTGCACAATAGTGTTATTTGAAACGGCAGTAAATAAAAAGAAAGCGTATTTATTATCACACATAATCTATACTAATATATAAAGCTGAAAAGTTTGTTTGGTTACTTGAACGCGATAATCTCAGGAACTTTCAGTGTTAGATAGCCCAGTTATCGAGGAAGGCTATATATCATCACGCTAAAATTGTTTTTTTTTTTTTTACTTTACGCGGATAAAGTCGCGGGCACAATTAGTAAAAATGTATTGTATACATTGATCCCAGGGCTGCGCGATGTTTTTTTTTTATGTTACAAGGGGCAAACGAGCAGGCACCTAAGTGCCTATCGACCCCCATGGACATCTGCACGACCAGAAGGCTAGCAGATGCTTTGCCGGCCTTTAATGACGAGTTTAGGCCACCGGGAAGTCTCAAACTATGTATGTCGTCGGTCCATCGTGTAGAAGACCTTCCAGGTCGTCGTCCACCAGTACGAGGACGCCATTCCAGATCTTTTACTCGCCATCGGTGACCAGATCTTCGGGCTATATGGGTGTCTGTATTTTGAACATCCATATTACAGAACTGATTAACATATGTAAGAATGGCTAATAGCCAAGTAGAAATGTGCTCAAATTTACTCTATTGTTATATAATTATAAGTAAAAAAACTTGATGCGAATATGACGGAGAGTCTAAAGTGATATAACATTTTTTTTATATGAAATGAACTCAAGCCAAGGACTCCAAACAATAGACTTAGTATATATGTAACACACATAAATTCAAATCAAACCGAACTGGTTTTCTTAATCTAAAATAATATGTGTTTTTTGAATAAAATATAATCTT
This sequence comes from Charaxes varanes, assembly GCA_024363005.1. Classification (NCBI taxonomy): domain Eukaryota; kingdom Metazoa; phylum Arthropoda; class Insecta; order Lepidoptera; family Nymphalidae; genus Charaxes; species Charaxes varanes. The sequence goes on along the minus strand of JANCMC010044246.1, from coordinate 559,061 downwards.
TTTTATTAAGAAATCTCAATGAAAACTGCGGGACGTACAAAGATGAAATTTAGCAATGAGGTAGTTTATAATTAGTAGACGTCCGCTAAGAACAAAGTTTTCGATAGATATATTAAGGATTAGACCTCCTTAATATATATATTGTATAAAAAATACTATTTTCAGATCAGAAAACACTACTATTGAATTGGAAATAATCGAGAAAATAAATAATCAGGCTAGTTTTACGCGTATCAAGATATGTTTTTGCTTTCATACAGACAGGACTTATTGCGGACCGAAACAAATATGCACACCCTACAATTACGTCAGATATGAAACTCCGGGGTGTTGATTATCAAGTTGATGATAAGGTCCCCCTATATTGAACGTGCCCGCATCAATGTGAGGCACGCGAAACAACTTAGGAATGTTATATAGAAAGAGGCCAGACGCATTTGGAATGAATTATTAATATGTTACTGCGGCATTTTACGACGTTCATGAAGGCGATTAAGATTGTGTTGTCGATTTATTATAAATATCCGTGTAATTGGCTGCCAGTTCAGATGTTTGCACATATATAAAACCTTCAAGAAAGTAGCATAATTCAAATAGCAATACATGATCAAACAATCTGGTATTGTAGTTGTTTATGGGTAGTTAATTGTAACTAGAAACCGTCTGTCGTATAAAAAAATCATATAAATCAAACAAAAAGCTTTTCGAAATTTTCATTTGCCTTAATGTTGAAATGATTAACAGCAGATTCATATGAGAAAAAATAATCCAATTCTATAGTAGATTTCAGGTAGTTACTTAAAATGTGATATACGTATTATATTAAAAGACTTACCCATGGCAAAGAGTATGATGAGGGCAGAGACAACCCAGGAGCACATTGTGGAGGTATCAACGGCGCGATCACATTATTGAGTCAAGCGTCCCCTAACAGCTTCCGATTCTGTGAAAAAAATAAATTAATTGAATAACGAAGCTTTACAATATAGTTATAATTTCGTATAATGTAACGTAACGTAACGTAACGTAAAGTAAAGTAACGTTACGATGGTACGTTACGTTCTAAAACTCTTGTACTGTCTGTTTTCTTTTCTGAACAAATGTTTTTTCTCCCTTTCTTTCTATTCTTATAATTTACACCTGTCACTCCATCTGGACAACCAATGTTGAAATTACGAATCTTATTAATCTTCAAAACTCAAAGGACCTGGGACATAAATTATTTTAATGCTTTTGCAAAATTGAAAAGATAAATAGGGTAGAAAGGAAAGGGATGCGAAAGTTTGCTCCCGTAATATAAATGAGGTAGGAAATTAATAGACCTTTCGGTTTTATAAATTCACATTATAGCATTAATAATTCCATAAAATGACATTGTGACAAAATTTCCTGTCAGTAAAATTTTAAGGGAGTTCAAAGTTAATATTATCTGCGTACAGTGTATCCGTTCCTTAAAGGCAGGCGACGCATCGGCACCTCTTATAAATAAATAATAAATAAATATATACAGGACTATATGACACACGGACATCTGTTCCTAAGGTAGACAACTTAATGCCTGTGTTATATTAAGCAGGCACTGTATTAAAGTTTATATTATTATTTATTGACATCCATTATTGAAATGCTAATAAAAAGTTTGAAAATACTTTTTTTTTCATTCCACATATAAGTACCACATTTTAGTCCCTAATTTGAAATTGTCTAAACTTTTCTTTGAATAGTAAAAAAAACAATGAATATTACAATACAATCACTACTTATGCATATTAATTTGATTCCAGTAATGAAAGTATTGGATAAATATTTTGCTCAAATATGACTATTTAATATTGATATTTGAGTAAAATATTCATCCAATTCCGTTTCCCGTTTAAAACGCTTTCTTTATATTATTTTCTTGCCAAAAAAGTGTGTTGTGACCCTCGCAGCTAATGTATTTAAAATCCCATCAAAAGATTATAACATTGTAATGACAAATATTACCTTAATCTTAATTATATAGCATTACATTAATCCCAAAGTAATAATAGGTTAAACTCATCCCACAATACGCACTTACCAGCTTTATTAACCACATAATTTCTCAAGACGTGTCCGAAACTTAATACAAGTCGTATTACATGACGTTTATTTTATTGTCTCGTTTTTATTACCCAATATAATACCTTTATGTGTTTAGCATGATTATCACTTATAGTGTAAGAGACGACCAGACAAAATGTTTACATAAAACTTCAATGAATTTAAATGAAAGTACTCAAGAGCATGTCAAGAGTCGCTTATATAGAAGGGTTCCGTATCTGATACGCAATAAATTTATTTGATAATTTTTTTTAAATAAATAAATGTATATAGGACTATATGACACACGGACGTCTATTCCTTAGGTAGACAAGTTAATGTCTGTGTTATAGGTAACAGCCGCCTATTATACACAAATATTTTTTTTAGGAATACACCCAGACTCGAGTCTGGGTGTATTATCCATATGGTATGGTAGGAATCGAACCCACGATCCTCGGAGCAGAAGGCAGGGTCACTGCCAACTACGCCAACGGGCCAGCCAACTAACTATATAATTAGAGGTAGCGCCACGCTTGCAGCCGTATTGGGCCGGCACGTCCGAGTACCAGTACCTCTTTTTCATATAAGATCGACGTGAAGTGGCGGCAATGCCATCACGACAAGTGATGGCATTTTTGTCGCGTTTCGTTCGGTTTGTGAGGCTTCCCGGTGGCCTAAACTCGTCAATTAAGACTGGCAACGCATTTGATAGCCTCCTGGTCGTGTAGATGTCCATGGGCGTCGTTAGGCACTTAGTTGCCTGCTGCCTGCTGATTGCGCAAGTTGGCCGATTTCGCACAAAAGAATTTTCCTTGTAAGTTTTTAGCCTGTCCTATCGATATTGAAAATTTCAAGTGTCTGCATATAATAGTTGGGAAATACTAGGCGGAGACACCCTTGCGGCTTGACAGAGGGTTAGGTAGACCAAAACTAAGGTTTCTTGTAGGACTACAGAAACCTGAAAAGATACAGCTTAAGGTCCTTTTAGAATAGAGCATATTTAATTCACAAAGGCCACTTATGCCTCGTCGCATGGTGATTGAAACATAGACTCGCCTGGATTACATGCCTCGAGGTAAAACTTCCTGCTCGGATATTACTATTATCTACTATCACGAGGTTACTACACTATAGCCAGCTACAATCATGAGTAGCCTAGCTACCCCATGCTCCATTCGTCTTCTACTTTTTGTGAGTCTACAAGATGTGGCAGGCTTATTTACGAGCTCTGATAGCACAGTTGTCCGTGAGCATTAGCAGTTAAACAGATCAAAAGACTGCCCTATAGTATTTGTCCCTAACTATATAAACGTGTAAGAGTAAAAAACTGAATGTGACAATACTGAATTATTACTTCGACTATCTCTTGGACTATAATTTCCTTTCTTTAATGTGTTTTGAAATATAAACTGTCTATTAATATGAAATCTAAAATGTTATAGAGGTGTTTGAATAGCTCATAATATAATGAGTTAGTATTTAATGTTCTTTCGCCCACCTTAGTCCATCTTCAATCAACCTTCGCCCACCCTATCCGACTCACGCCCAACTTCGCCCACCTTCCCCCTCATTTGTCTTTCCTCTATGCGTTCAGTATAAGAGCATTGGGGAGCGTAAAACTGGTACCCATAACATCTGACACATTCGATTTCACTACCCATATTTTGCCAGACCACGGACCTTATATTGTTTCTTGAGGAGTAAGCTCCAATAAGAGCTCGCCTTTGAGAAATGAGGACGCAATTTTCATGAAGGTTTCTAAATCATAAAAAAGTTATAACGATATTCAGAACGCACTAGAAAACGAGAGCGGCACATAAAACAATATGAAAGTCAACAACGCGAACAAAAATGATATTTGACACACAACAGAGGTAGCAGAGTGTGTTTCTATAGCCGGCATTGGTATTCATCGCTGGATAGACGGCTTCATTAAAATGCGTGGAACAATGATGTTGCCCTGTGGGATGCTACGGCGAGTTTAAACCACGTTTCAATATGTGAATGATATTTTTAGCCCTTTGTCGCTATGATGTTTTGCTTTTATTTATATTTCATATCTCATTTTAGGTACTTCTTTTAATACAGATAGTTTCGTATGCGAAATTTGCTTATATTTCAATCAGTAAATCTCAAAAGCTTTCTTCACATTTTTTCAAATTCTTTTTATTACTTGATTTTTCACTTTAACTGTTTCTTCAATGTCTAGTTAATTAAAATGCGTGGAACAATGATATTGCCCTGTGAGAGGCTTCGGCGAGTTTGAACCATGTTTCAATATGTGAATGATATGTTAAGCCTTTTTTGCTATTGTATTTATATTTTAAATTTCGAGTGTTATGCAAACTCCTCTTTATAAAATCTGATCATTTATTGGTGTTATTTGGACATTGCTTTTGAAATTTAATTTCGAAATTCAAACATTATGGACATTTCTCTACTCTTTACAGACTGAATTTAACTTATTCATTGTATGTTTTTGACTTTTATCCAATGTCTTCTACGGCGCTACAGTAACTTGCTTTTTTTATATTTCTGATCATCTGGTCACTATTTTCTTTTCTTTATGGCCTATATCTTAACATTATTATTTTAAGTTATAAATAGCAGAATAGTAGAATTAATATATATTAGCTGTGAGAACGGCACACCCAGGTGGAAGGTTTCGGCGAGGATCGAAAGGTGGGAGCATAGGTCGATATGCTCAACCACTGCAAAGGAAGATCGTCGTGTCCGGGCTAGTTGGAGTTGCCCGGGGGGGCCGCACCTCGCCGACAGTATTTCGTCGGAAGGTCTATATAAAGTAACTGTACGTAGAAACTTTGCTAGCGTGAGTTAGTTTGTATGGAGATTTTCAGTGTTTGCACTGAGGTCGTCGTCATTCCGTACAGCGCCATCTAGTTTGCTTTGGCATAACCTTTTCCACTCGACATCAATCATTGACATCTCCTTATGTAACGGTGGCTACAGCTGAGTGAGTCGGGCTTTGCATCTGGATTTTAAGTACGAAATTTTTCAGTTTAGTGAAATTTGGAGACAGGAGAGTATACATTATTAGTATATATGGTATCATAATTATTTTCTTTATAGGATGCAGTGCAAGGCATAGACATGGCCCAAATTAAAACAGAATAATACTGTAAGGTAGAGTTAATACCAGTTTTATTATGTTCAAAAAATTTTGTTATGCGCAGTTTAATACATTCATTTAATATTTCTCAGTAGAGCGTATGCAAAGTTATCGTGAGTTATTGATAAAGTGAACACGTTTTAGGCGTTGCCTTTCGTGTGATTTACATGTTCAGCTTTAAGGAAAGCTCCTACGTATTACATGACACAATTATTATTTTGATATATAAATATTTGACATTGAGGAGGTCGTGGCCTAATCAGTGCTCGGCATTTGAGTCGATCGCTAGGTTAAGTTGCTCTTGCTGCGACCGGGTGATGGATGGGTGACCCATTCTAGCACTCCGGGATCAGTCCGTCCGACGGCGTCCACGGTCGAAGACGCCGCCATGTCGTGCATGTCTCATCTGTCCGTAACAATTATAAAGATGACAATTTTTTCCAAAAACATTATTGTTAAATTACTACTGCTTTATTTTAATTCTGATTTTTTTGTTATGTATAGCAAGGCTATACATGGCTGTCATAATGTATAGCATATATAGGGCATTAAACAATAAAAGTTTTCTTGGAAATGTTATTAATTTGGTCTATTAAAATCCGTTGATTTATGTTTCAGAGGGTTATACGAGCATATCCGTACGGGAACCGCTCAGCAACATCCGCGCTCAGAGCGTTAAACCAGCTCAGCCCCACTATGCCACTGTGTCTGATGATTCTGGTACCTTTTACATCTTTATTAATATTTATATAACATAGGTATTTAGAGTTTCAGCCACGGGCACAGTTAATAGTTAATATAAACTAAAGATGTCGCGGTGGTTCATTTCGAAACTTCCGATTGATTTACATTCGGTTCCGATTAATTGTTAAATGGAAGCCATATCAGAGATTCTAAGATGTCGATGGATGCAGGCTGATCGAAACTGGCTCTTAAGAAATTGATTTGTTTTAATTTGCAAGACTATAAGCCTAGCTTTGCCCGCTCCGTCCGCGTAAAATAAGGGGAAAAAAAGATTCAACGTTAGCCTATAGCCTTCCTCGATAAATGGACTATCTAAGACTGAAAGAAATTTTTCAAATCCGACCAGTAGGCCCTGAGATTAGCGCGTTCAACTAAACAAACAAACTCTTCAGCTTTATATATTAGTATAGATTTTAAATTTGTTCAGTTTTGTCTTTAATACCTGGGTAAACACCTATTTATTTTACTGATTATAGGAATGTTGATAAATAACGTGTAGTATGACGATATTTTTCCATTTCGTTTCTGGTTCCGATAAACAAATATAAAAACTTCGGTTCCGATATAACGCTTCCGTAACATTTCTAAAAAAATCTTGTAACGAATATTGTTTAAACTACTTTTTAGTTAATTAATTATAAGGCTAATAAATTTCTTCTGAACAGATGAAATGTACGCTGCCATAGAGGAGGCGAGCGTGGGCGAGGGGTCGGACACGTACGCGCAGATAGCCCCGGAGCCTCGCCGCCGGTCGCCTCTTGCCCCTTGCCCCGCCCCCGCCCCTGCGGCTGCCTCAAACCCCGCCCAGCCTGGGGGGGCCCACCTCACCGGGTGAGCGATCTCTTGATCTTTTACCACCTTTAAACTCAGAGCCGAAAGTAATTTTTGAAGTGACTAGTGACTACTTTAGGCACGTTGGGCATTTTTGAAACGGGAAAAACACATTGAATTCGGCGTCATCGTCGACAATAGCTTGACTTTAACGTCACCTCTGACGATTCGTTTTCACTATTGTTGCGTTAACTCCCGAAGTGCCATTTTTTTTAATTATATCTCTATGTGTATGTCCAATATAGACAAAAAACACAAATAAATGTATTGGTTTTTAACTTTACTGTACCTTGTCCTGTCGTTACCGCTCTTGTTAAACTATTAAATACTCACGTTAGGAGTGGCCACGACCACAGCTCAGCGAGATTTGAACTCAGCAGTTAAGTACCTCACGGCCTCAGACGGAGAAATCTGAGCTTCAAAAAAATATTTATTCTGCTAATCTTTATATTTTGTACTAGAGATCACTTCGTGGCGGAAACTCGCCCGCAAATCAAATATGCAAAATTTCAATTCTGCTTACGAGGACTTTGTAATATTTGTCAATAATATTTTTACCGTCGTCATTACTATGCTTTTAACACAGTTTTATAGTAAAATGTATATGTGTGTGTGTAAATCGATTGGCATCGGTGTGCGTGACGTTTTATTGTTAACAATTTAAATATTTTGGCTGGCCGTTGGCGCAGTGGGCAGTGACCCTGCCTTCTGCTCCGGGGGTCTTGGGTTCGATTCCCACCTCGAGTCTGGGTGTAGTAATCAGTTTTTCGCGTTTTCTGAAAAAAGTGTTTTTTTGAGTTGACCCCCTTTAGATCTAGATGTGCGATATGTGGGAAAGAGGTACTGGTACCCAGACGCGTCGGTACGAATCGGCTGCAGAACAAATGGACTGGAAGCGTGGCGCTGCTTCGTGCGGCGTGTATTTGCGACGTGCGTTCCGAAAACGTCAGTAATTGCGGTAACCGCATTGTGGCGCGCGTCGGCCGACCAGCAGTCGTGATCGCAATCAGAGTGCAGCGGATGCAAACAGCGTCATGAATATTTAACAAAAAAATAGCGTTCTATGCCGCTAGCTTAAATTTTGTATCGTTTAACTTGTTTCAAAGTATGTATCGGAGTTGTAAATAAATAATTAATTCCTTGTAACTGAAAGCAATGTCAGTATACTAATATAGTCATAATAAATAATTGAAGGTCCCCGAAGTGTAGTCCAAAAAACTGTCGATCTTTGGCTTAATAGATAGCGATTCCATGACAAAACGTACTTTACGTAGAAAATGTGAAAACATGTATACACTCGTATTGTAGTAAACGGTGTTTTTTACATAAATGTTTTTTCTCGCGATCTGCGTAATATTTATGGCATGAACTTCTCCGCAGAATATATCAAAGCACGAATAAATCCCGCGGTTTTCCCTGCGGTCAAAAGTTTCAGTTACCGCTAACTCACCCACAAACATTTAACGTTTATTGTTACGCTAACAAACAAAACACATTTCTTATTGTAGAACTTCATATCGTGTTTAACACAATCCGAAATATAGAAACTGCTGTGCAGATTATATTATTTTTATTTTATTAGGAAAACATACAGTAATTTATACGGTACTTAAAAAATTAAACTTAAGATCAACGCACATGTCAATTAAGTTTCCACCAAAATAATTGTTACCACAAGAGGAGGTCAGGATTATATTAATAGTAAGTGAAAATATATACCAACAAATGAAGGTAAGAATTAAAATCACACACAAATTATTACACACTCGAAATTACATACTACTTAATAGCGACATATATTTTTAGGCCCATTGTTGAAGAAGTCCAAACGCTTGTATTTTTTATTATATTTCTTTCTTATTATCAAAACAATGTTTACTGTAGTTTGCGTTGCAGATCTATGTTGTCTTCCTATTTGCAATGAAAGAAGATTAAGGTTAGCATTAAAGTTATATTGTAATCTCTTTTTTTAGAACTTAGACTTTCATGAGCGGAATTCATACTAATTATAAAAAACGTTTTTTAAACTCACGCGTATGTTATATCGGGATATAGCGATGTCGCGCCATGACACTGCTTCGTAGCGAGCTCATGAGGAAGGTCCCCAGACGGGTCCGAAACTAGTCAGGCAATCCCAATATAACATACGCGTGAGATTAAAAGCCGTTTTTATAATTAGTAATAATCTCTAAACAAATTTATTTTTAATTTTTTCTATAGCGTCAATATACTTTGCATTTTTTTAGATTCTAAGCTGTTAACACATATTCCAAGTAAAATCAAACGTAAGCATTTTACAACATAATTAACTTATTTCTTATAAAGACTGCACTTTGTCTAAAAATAAAACCTAACATTTTATATCTTTTATTTGTAATCATTTCTATGTGTTTATCAAAAATAAGTTTGCATGAAAAACTAAACGACGCAAAGTAACACCTGCCTTTATCAATTGTCCAAATTAAGTTGCTTATCCAAAAGAACTCCGAGATCTTTAACAGCGGGAACTCTTTTAAGGTTGGTTTTAAATAATGAGTAATTAAATAAAGTCTGATTCTTTTTTAGAGAAATGTTATTGTATAACATTTATCGATATTAAAGTGTAAATCTAGACATTCTTCATCGTTTCGATCTTCGAGAAATTTTATATCATCGGCATTAGTCATCAACGTCATTTATAAAGACGTTAAAGAGCAAAGGCTCAAGGTCTCTTACCTTGCGGAACACCTGAGATTTGTGAAGATCGTTCCATTTTTAAATTACACGACAAATATGATTTTGCATAGTAATTTATTTGGCCGCTAAACACGACAGATAGGGATTTTCATACAACTATTGCCGGCCGCTGCTCGACCAGTACAGCAAATTCGATTTATCTCGAAGAAGGTTGTCAAAATAATGCTCAAATTTCCAAGCATGTTTGAGAAAATACATAAACCCGACACTTCACAGAAAAACAGCTCCTTCCTCCACCTTAAAATACAAATATACACAATTACCTGGGAAACAGTCCTATCTCGAGGGAGCGTTGATTCTGTCCCTTCCACCAGTGCAGTTCGGGACGCTTGTCTATCAGCACGATGGAGTCTCCCGCTTCTATCGTCATCTGTCCTTGCCTCCTATAACTGATGAGGAAGTCTAATTTAAGCTTTTATGCAAAAACTTTTTTTAAGATTTCCTTATATTTTAAAGAAAATAAAACAATATTAATACTATAATCCCCACTGCAACATGGTAGGTTTACACACATTATAGGAAAACGCATTGTACGGCCCCGAATTAATATTATATTATATATATTATACAATAATATCAAAGCGTTATAAGAGCACCGTGTTATAGGGGGGGATTACAGTATGCTTCATAGTCAAGACCGATATGTGCCAATATTTCGATTACTCCGAACTTTTAGGAATCTTTATTATGAAAATAAAATTTTCATGTACTATGCTCTACATATGATGAGATTGGTAAGGGGGACGAAAGTTTCAGAGGATAAGGGAGGTCTATGCCCAGCAGTGGGCTATTGAAGACTGACAATGATCATGATAATATACATACCTGATAGATGGTGGTGAAAGATAGTGATGATGACTTAAATGATGATGATGATGACTTAAATGATGATGATGATGGTGATGATGATGATGATGGTGATTATGACAAAGATGATGATGATGACAAAGATGGCGGTGGTGATCATGACAAAGATGGTGGTGGTGATTATGACAAAGATGGTGATAATGATCATACCTGAGACTGGCCATAGCAGTTTCAAACTTATTAGTGTCCATATAGCGCTGTATGCCAGCGAAAGTGGGCCGCTCCTTCGGGTTGAGGTCCCAGCACTGCATCATCAGCATGTACACGTCGGGCGGGCACGCGGCCGGCGACGACAGCCGCTGTCCTTCGCGCATTATCAGGCGGAGAATCTCGGAACCGTTTAAACCTAGAAACAATACCTCAAGTAAGCTTTAAAGCTCTAAAATTTTACTACAATTAATTAAAAAAAAAAAGTAATTGCTAAACAATTTCAAAAGTTGCTGCCCGATTTTGCTCAAAATAATTTTCCTAGTGACTTTTTAGCATGCGCTATCATCATGGAAAATCTCAACTGTCTCCATCTAATACTTTGGAAATCCTAACGGACGGACCGAGTGAAACTATAAGGCATTCCTTGGAGGAATACGAAACCAGAAAACCGAAACAAATTCGTCTTGAAACATGAAGGGTTAGTTTATGATTTGGGAGGTTTTAGAAAAGAGTTATCGACACACCGATATAAAGGTGTTAATAGATAATAATTAATTAAATAGTTAATAATGTTTTGCATTGTTTCTTTTTCTTATTTGTTAAACAAAAATCAACCTGTAGATTTTTGTAAACAGAATTTTATAAACAGAAATTTAGACTAATAAAATGCACATTAACTTAGCCCAAAACAGATTTTCTTTATATATTAACAAACAATGCTAATTATTATTTAAGAGCTGCGAATTTAAATGGATACAAAACTAGTGTAAACGAACAATCCAAGGACCCGATTTCTGTTCAGCATTCTAGGGTAAAGTTATAGGAATAGTCGTGTTCACATTTCTAACAAATGAGACATTACCAAACAGTGCCGAACATTCGTAAAAATATTTGTGTAATGTTTAAACATTAGGAGTGTCGGACTGTACTGTACGCGATAAGGTTGAACGGAATTCCTCATTAAACATATGATTGACGTGACAGCATTGCCGGCGCTTCACGCTGATCTTATGTGAAAGAGGTACTGGTACCCGGACGCGCTGACATAATTCGGGTATAGACCAAAAGCAATGCGATTAAAGTTTTGACATAACACCTGGATCTTCTTCTTCTTCTTCTTTTACGCGGGCCGATTTCCGCACTTACTCAAATAGCGACCTAGTCTCTTACATAACACCTGGATGTTTTTGTATAGTGGACCGATAAATTGGTTTGATACGCTAAGCTATTTCCGAAATGAGTGGATTTATTTCGACGGGAATTTTACTGGTAGGTTTTAAAAGTTAAAAAAATAGACTTAATTGAATATATATTTAAACATCATATAATTGTACAGTCGACCAATAAATTGGTTTGCTCCCTAAGATCGAACGTCTTTTGCAAGTCAATTTTAAAACGTCAGTTAAAAGGCTTATTTTTGTTTGTTGTGCATTACGTTAATTTCTAACAATGACCCTTATCAAAATTTTATTTAACTAGGAACTGTCATGCAAAATGGTAAAGCACTTTTTTGGTCGACTATACATGCGTATATTCTAACACAAGCCTTTATCTGTGATTTTATTCTAACACAAATCGTTATCTGAGATTTTATTCTAACACTAGTCGTTATCTGTGATTTTATTCTAACACTAGTCGTTATCTGTGATTTTATTCTAACACTAGTCGTTATCTGTGATTTTATTCTAACACT
>JANCMC010044246.1:508397-546743 GCA_024363005.1 Charaxes varanes | reverse complement strand
AGTCGTTATCTGTGATTTTATTGTAACACAAGTCGTTATCTGTGATTTTATTCTAACACTAGTCGTTGGTTGCGATTTTTGGGGGGTTTTCTGATACAGTTCCCCAATTGTGACTGTTATACAGATAGTGGCCTATGTTATTCCTTATAACATTATCTATGTTACATAGAAGTTCCATAAAAATCGATCCCGCCGTTTCAAAGGTTATCCGAACATAAACAGACAAAAAAAACTGTAAAATTTTTTTTTCGCGAGTCGCTTCAGATTTTTTTTTTTTAATGGTTTTCATTTACTTTTCAAATTTTATTTTTTTATATTAATGTTCTGTTTTTAATTTGTCATTATTTTATAATATAATAAATTGCACTAGCGCACTCGGCAGGCGTTATCTTGCCCGTATTTAGGCTCGTATGCTATTAGCGGACTTAGAAAAGTCATTGAAATTAGGAGGATGAAATCTTGTTGTCACGTTATGTTGTCAAGATTCATATCTTTCATTTTGAATTCACCACACAATCTTCTTTAAAAACGTGATAAGTACGTAACTTTAGAACTTATTTCTTCGGCTGTATGTATTATACAAATACGTGAATAAGTGATTAGTGAAATAGATATTTTTGCCTGTCCTAAGCCAGGGCTAAAGTGTGAAGGGAAAACGGACCATCATACCTCCACGCTAGTATGTCCATGCGTTCCGTACATAATTAGTTAACTTTCTCTTAACGTCACGCAGTAGTTAATTGATATTTACAGTTAATGTTAATTTTTTCTCGTCATATATGATCATCATATATCAGATCCTCAAGTATCGTGTCTCACCAGTCAACCTGTATCTAGATTATATTATGTTGCTTGTCAAAATCGCGTACATATAAAAACAATAAGGCTATCGAAACCTTCTTGAAAATATATAAATGTAACTTAATATATTTTACGCTTTTCTTCCATTAAAACGTTTATAGGCCCTTTTCCTAAGACCCACCCCTAAGATAGAGCAATTGGTGAGTTTACGGCCATTTTTATGGTCCTATACTTAAATTTCTGTCTCGAGATAAGAGATTGTTACCGGCTCACTCCAACGAGCAAATAATTCGATTCGATTTTTGTATAGCAATAGGGATAGCTTGGTCCAGAAGATCATACCGGCATTTAAGTCGATCGGCAGGATGACACACGGACGTCTGTTCCTAAGGTAGACAACTTAATGCCTGTGTTATAGGTAACAGCCGCCTGTAATACACAATTTTTTTTTAAATATATAAATACATACATATGGATAATACACCCAGACTCGAGGTGGGAACCGAACCCACGACCCCCGAAGCAGAAGGCAGGGTCACTGCCCTCTGCGCCAACGGGCTAGCCAGAATAAAAAAGGATGAGACTGGTGAATATATACTAAGAGATAGATTAATGCACAAAAAATAAATTTAATTAAAAAACCTTTTAAGACAAAGCTTTTATTTAAATGTACTAAAATAAATAAAATAAGCTTTTCCATCAAAACTTATCATGAACATTCTTTTTAAAACGCGAGCGAGTAAATTATTGTAATTTTAACACGTTAACTTGTCAAACTTAACTTACCCCTGTTTCTCGAAGAACCACTTGAATTACTACTTGTCACGAAATTAAGACATTTTTATGACCTGGCTACAGTTTTTTTTAATATCGTTGTTTGTATCCTCACTTGATTGTTTCTTAACCTCTTAAATTCTCTATCGATGATTACAAAATTTTGTATACACGTTATCATGATTAAAAGACGTAGGATTTGAACGCATTAATGTATATCATACAAGTAATATTTATCTATATGAACGCACGCCTAACTGTAAAAAAAAAGGGTTGCTATAATACTAAAATTCAAGTAGTCTGCATTTACATACATTTTGTTTGTGCAACATCAACAATGCAGCAACACTCAGAATGTTTCCGACCTGTATTTCAGATTAAGCAGGATTGTTTAATCAACCGACTTCAAATAAGGAGGAGGTTCTCATTTCGACTATATATTTTTTTTTTGTGAACGCAGAAGTTCTCTGAATGTTAGCTGATATGCATTTGAAAGTATCCGGAATTGTTTTTTTTTTAAATACGTATTTTTTTTATAATCGTACGACGCCAACCCAGCAACGTTTGGAATCTTTGCAAACCTGCACGTATCCCAACCGTAAGCAGGTAGTCACATTATGTCGGCTGGTTGCAAATTGCAAATCGATGGCTGCACCGTTCGTCTGCAAAAAATGCGAAATCCGTCCCAGCTGCGTGCACATCGAAATGTGGTTGTGCTTCCCGATAAAATGTCGATATATTACTGTCTTGTTCAGTACAATTACTCGATTTTCGATTAGGGTTGTTACTGAATCGGAACCGAAAAATAACCTCATACACATTATTGATCAGGACATTATTATTATCATCAGTATAATATGTGTTTAGGTAATTAAGATATAGTAAATATGTTTAGTAAGTTATAGAGTCTAGTAAATTAAATCAAATGGACTGAAACTCCAAAAGAGACCAGTTATATTTAATAAACAAAAGTATTGTAGCTTTCTCTCCGTCCAATCTATTTCTTAAAGGCCAACTTCGACCAGCCAGCATCCACACCATCGATCTCTAACGTTCGATTAAATTTTATCAAAACCGAATGTCGAAAATCAATCGGTAGTTCCGTGGTTTTGGAATCAGAATTGAACCTCTGTATGGTTGTTTGGCATGTTTTTAAAAATGTTTCTCTTAATTGTAAATGCGAGATTTACAATTTATATCAATCGACTTTTATTCGGTTAAGAATGTGCTTTTTGAAATATGGATATTAATTTCTTGTCCAGTACAATTTAATTCGCAGTTCGTTACCAAAATCATTGCGAGTCATCGTTGCAAGTCTTATAATTGTCAATACGAGAAAATAAAAATGGTCAATAGCGTGTCAAGCTTCACGTGTCACGCTTACATAAAAGGGTTCCGTATCTGATACGCTATACAAGTATTTGTTAAATAACTTCAAAAGTTGTGCGATTTCTTTCAAAACATTTTCCTAATGAGTTTTTAGCCTGTTCTATCAACATAGAAAATTTCAAGTCTCTACGTTTAATAGTTTGGAAATGCTAAGGGGGACCACCATACGGGCGGACGGACAGAGCGAAATATTATGAAATAGATAATAATAAATAAATATATAGGACTATATGACACACGGACGTCTATTCCTGAGGTAGACAACGTAGTGCCTATTATAGGTAACAGCCGCCTGTTATATACAAATATATATTTTTAGTAATATATATATATATATAACACAGAGACACAAGGCGGAATCGAGCTCACGACCACCGGAGCGGAAGGGAGGGTCACTGCCCACTGCGCCAAAGGGGCCAATCAAGTCAACATAAGCATTTATAACAAACTTAATTAGGGTGATGTTTTGTGATTGAAAGATGTAAGAATCAGTAGGATAATTTAAGCTGTAGAAATATTAGGGGTTTTTTCACGAGCTCATTTTAGTTTATCTTTTGAAATTAGGTGAAATCAAAATGTTTAACATTTAACAAATAATACACGCAAATGAAGTTGAGAATGTATACATCAATGTCATGCATATCAGTTTTGTCTGTCTTTCTGTTTGTTCCGAGTAATCTCCTCCAATGGTTGGACGGATTTGGATGGAACTTTCACAGATAGCTAATTTTAGGCATTAAAGAATAACATAGGCTAGTTTGCTCTTAGCTAAATAATAAGGGTTCCACACAACATACAAGCCCTTAAAATTTACAAAATCATTGAATTGTGGTTTACAGCTAGTATATTAAATAAAGAAATCGTAAGAATTCCACATCTTAAGCAGTGATGTAATCCCATTTTAAAGGCTCCCAGCTCCCAGAGTTGTCTCCACAGCTTTTGAGTTGTATTGTCTTGCAGTAAGATTAAAATCGTCCCGACGAACATTATCAACAAATGTTTCTTGCCTTCTTCCCTAATTGGACATTAATTAGTCGTTACTCTGAAGCACTCCTTCTGATGCCGTAGCTCGCCGAGCTGTGCTAATTACCGCAGCTTTTGTAGCTTCCATATGCTATCGACCACCCAAAACTTCTCATTGCATAACAATACTAATAGCTTTTTGATATAAATCAATAAGTCTTCTCTAGAAGTATCGATATAAGTGTGTCGATTAGTCTTCTCTAGAAGTGTAAGTTATACCCATAAAAATGAATCATCACGCGTAAACGGCTGGGCCGATTTCGCTAATTCTTTTTTGCTGTGTTTGTTATTGTCAGGAGAAGGTTCTTATAAAAGAAAAATATGAAAATTGCGAGGAAAATTAATAATACTTAACCAATATATTAAAACATTTCTACTGTAACCGTTATTAGCGCTTTTGACAATTTAACATTTTTTGATGTAACCGACGTTTGACATAAAATTGATAAACTATCGCTTAAAACAGATGCTTTGGTCAAAGTTATGTATATAAAAATAAGTTTGCGAATTTTTTTGCAAAATATACGGAACGATAACAGGAATGGGAACGGGTATGGAAACGGGAACGGGAATAATATTAAAAGATAATAGAATGAAATAAATAAGTAATCCAAATTAGGGCAGGACAACGTCTGCTGGGTCCGCTAGTATACTAAATATAGATAATAAAAGTCGTAGAAAACTCTACTTAAAAACAAAGACATATTTGTATTAAAATGATGATTGAACTGTGTATTAAGAAAGTATGCGCAGGCGCAGACTTACTAAACGAAAGGCGATGCAGACATCAAAGGGAATAATTTTATAAGTACAATATTCAAGCTAGTGGGTATCGGATTCGCATCTTAGAAGGTTGACTTCAAAGGTGGCGTGAGTAGACGCTTCTCTCTATACAGGATTATTTTTCATTTATATCTCCGTTTTACGTCGTGAATTTCAAACATAATATTGGACGCCTTTTTCTGTGAATTTTTATATACCACTCCTAGTCTAATTTATACCAAAACTCAGTTGGTAAGTGATTCTTGAAATCGAAGACTCCCACTTGCCTGTAATGAACTAGTAAGTATGTAAGTTTCGTGTTAAAAACCTCCCTGAAACCAGCACATTTTTCATAACGTGTTGGCTTTAGAGAGTTCACCTTCTACACCGTTAAGCTAATACCACTAAATTAAGACAATGTCACAGGCTGAAGGAAATATAAAAGAAAAGCGTTTATATTCCATCGACGCGTGAATTTTTAAACCGCTTAAGAAGCTATTTGTCCTTCAACTCCGCATTCAGACGTGGCTCTCGGGCGTGTGTTTTGCGTAATCTTTGTGTTACAGTTGAAAGCCGCTTATGCAAAAGGATTTCTTTCCATTTTTACTCTTTTAACTTCTCGCTTGGCCGTTTGTGTGAAATAAGCGTTTCCGTTTTATAAAAGTGTTGTGCGGTTTTTGCCGTTTAAACGTTTGAAATATGATTTGATTTCATAACAAATGTAATAGAACGAAAACTGTTTTATTGACTGGCCAGTTGGCTTAGTGGGCAGTGACCCTGCCTTCCGCTCCAGGGCTCGTGGGTTCGATTCCCGTCCCGAGTCTAGGTGTATAATCTATGTGTATGTATTTAAATATTTCTAAATAAATATTTGAGTATAACGGGCGTCTGTTACCTATAACACAGGCATTAAGTTGTCTACCTTAGGAACAGACTTATGAATTAAAGAACGTTTAGGTCAATGTCTCTAAGTAGCAGTCGGTAAGTAAATCATTATATATTGTGAATACAGTCTACATTAAATCGCGAGATTTCATTTGAATTTATCTAGGATAATCACAAATTCTTGGTATATGCCGTTGAGCACGAATTCAGCATTAGACGGCATTAGGCAAAGTCTCCCCGCCTCTCGCCAAAGATTTATCGTAGAAATATCTGAGTGTTAAGAAAATGTATAGTAAACCAGGAAATTGGTTAGCCACGCTAAGGTCGATTGTCGTTTGCGCGTCAATTAGATATAAGGCATATTTTTGTTTGTTATGCATTACGTTAACAACAACAACCCTTAGCAAAAAAATTTTTAACTAGGAGCTGTCATGCAAAACGGTAAAGCACTTTTTTGATCGACTATACACAAGCATTAGGCGTTGTGGCTAGTTAAATAGTATAACAGTAAAATAAGATTATATCTTTAAAACTAGGTAACGAATTTTAATGCGATATGCACACTCATATCTACAGTGCGAAGGTGGGTCAAGTCGCTAGTTAGCATATAGGGTATAATCATCATCATCGTAGCGCAAACTTTGTGATAAGGCTACATTTAATGATCTAAATGAAATCACAACAATCTTTCACCTCGGAAATGATAAGTTAAAGATATTGCCATCCTCGTCCCATTCTTGAGCGCGCAATGTATCGTCAACATTGGGAAGTAATCGTAAATAAAATGTTGACGCGCAAAACAAGTCACGACCCGCGCCGCACTACCCCTATTACGTACATTTAAGTTTTATTTACATTGCGGTTTGATGTAAAACTATTGAAGAAATCTGTTTCTGATTTAAAATCGCATTGGGACAGATAGTAATAATGATATTATACAGTATTCAGTTAAAAAATGGTAAAAAAATGTACTTTTCAAGAAAAAGTCGACGAAAAATTTCATCACTGGCGAGTCTAGAATCATGTACTGAACCCATGGGATGCGTATGCGGTACGATGTCTTTACACCCTGTATATGTCGAAACAATATACATAACTAATATTATTAATAATAATAATAATGTTGTCCTCGAGTAAATAATATTCTTGGCACATATTGAGAACATAAGTTAAATTCCACGCGCGTACACCATCTTGCATTCAAATGCATGCCATTTAAATATTTGTTTAATAATAGACTTAGTTCATCAACCGAAAGTCTTAGTCATTCCTAGAAGTTCCCATGTTCATTTAGTTTCAGATCAAACGAAATATAAAGAGCTATTAGATTTAGAAAAGTACTAACTACTCGGTAAGGTAAATTAGAATACTGAAGTGAAAAGTATTAGGAATTCGTCTCCATCACATCGATGTCAAAAAATAAACAACATTGCCATATGAAATTCCTGCGCGATAATATTGGCTGACTCTTTCAACATAGAACTTAAAAAATCAGATAAATTATTATATTATTTAAAGTTTTCTTGTGCACCACCTTCTGCTTTACCTCTTCGCATATTTCCTTGTCCCAAAGATTGTGTGGAGATATCGGAGATAACACCACTGCCTTTTGTACCTCTTTACTTATACGTACTTTATTATGTCTTTTATTTTGCGGTGTACAATATTGCGTTTAAATAAAATAAATAATCAAACCTAAAAAGTACAAATAATATGTGGTTGGAATTCTTACTTATCCTCAGTCACATCAACACTTGTTGTCAGTATGGTAGACCGATACTATAGTTGAATATAATTGATTACTCATCCTCATGTGATAATGAAGAGAAGTCTGTATTCCCTACTTCTGATAATAGAGGATATGTTCCTTCTGTGGAATCAGTTGCTAGTTTTGATACTTCTGAAGCGATACCACTTAAGTACCTAAACAGCTTACTCATTTCTGAAAGGTCAGCAATCTATCTGCATGCCTTCTGGTAGGGCAATTTTTAAGGAATAAGTACTAAAATATTGAATATGTAATTTTCTAGCGGACTCAGGAGGTCGTAGCTTCACCCATCCAACACCCGGTCGCAGGAAGGGCAACTTAACCTAGCGAGCGACTCAAATGCCGACCACTGATTAGGGCACAACCTCGTCAATGAATGGACCAGTATAACAAATATAAAATATGTAACAGAGAATTTTATGCACACAAGATGAACTTACCCCTTAAAACAATTTTTTTTCCGCAAACCCTTAAATAGTAGGAGATTTATGCGAAGAGAAGAGGTGTAGGTACACTTAATATCTATCTGGTTGTTTACTTCTATATATAGTTCATTCACTCACATAAATCATGACGTTTCATCACCTGTCAGGACCATGAAATACCGACCCCTAGACGAGTTTCACTGTGCCAGTCGGTCGAGAGTATTTCGGCTCCTTCAATCAATCAACGTCTAAAATTGGGTCACGAGGAAACGTCTCCGTACTGGAAGTAATATCATATTCCTTTTCAGTTTTTATGCTGTTAAACACGAAATTATATATAGATACAAGCTGTTTCACGCCACTTCGTTCGCGTAAAATAAATTTTCGGGCTTAACTGAACCTTCTTGGATGCAAAATAATTTTTTAAGTAATATCTACTAACTACTTCTCTGCTAAATTTCAAGCTGGCTTCTATTGTCACTCCCCCTATACCGTCCGTGACAGTAGTATCTGCATCCTTTCTCTCCTCCCCATTTACCTTTATATCCCTTTATTCCATCCCTTTCTCTTACTCCTTCCTAATTAGAGGTAGCGCCATGCTTGTAACCGAATTGGGCCGGCATGTCCAGGTACCAGTACCTCTTTCTTACATAAGGTTCGGAGCGAAGTAGCGTCAATGCTGTCACGTCAAGTGATGGTATTGTTGTCGCATTTGGTTCCGTAAGTGAGACTTTCCAGTGGCCTGAACTCGTCATTAAAAGCCGGCAACTCATCTGCTAGCCTCCTGGGCGTGTAGTTGTACATGGGTGTCGGTAGGCACTTAGCTGCCTGCTTGTTTACCCCTTGCAACATAAAAAAGCATCCGTTCTTAGCGGACGTCTATTAACAATAAACTATCTGCTTGGAAATTTAATTTTTGTACATCCCGCAGTTTTCGAGATTTTGTGATAGGTGAACTAAGCTACATAGCATGTAAATTTTTTTGTTGACAGAATACTACCAGCTGAACTGATGTTGAATGAGAATCTAGCTTACGATTATTATGTTTTTAATATGATGTAAGTAAAACGGTAAATATGGATACCTCTATCGTAAGCAGCTATCTCAGCCTATAAAGCCTTGCAAATAACCGTAGATAGAATTTGTTTACGCTCTTCCTGTCATATCCTCCTTTTCCAAAAAGCTCTATCACCTCTATTTATCAGCAGGAATATACATAGCAATAACTGTATCATGCCGATAGTGGTGTCGATCAATTGCAAAGAGTTTTGAAAAGTATCTTAAGAAACTATTGCTTGCTAGTTGGATCAAGGTCACAGTAAAGAAGGCAGTATTGCTTGAGACGGCACACGTTGCGAGACGACAGACGACACCTCAATCTGTAACCTTCCGTAATTTTTTCTTGAGCTTCACTTTTTTTATATTATAATTGGCAAACGAGAATACGGTTCACCTAAGTGATTACCGACGCCCATGGACATCCACCAGAAGGCTAGCAGATGCGTTGCCTTTAATGACGAGATTAAGCCACCGGGAAGTCTTACCTCAGCTGTTAGCCATTTTCGCTTTATATAGTTTTGCCAACCCACATAGGTTAAAACTTCCCTTCTCAAAAATTTAAATTGTCGAGGAGACAATTACTTAATTTTCAATGAATAAAATGATTCTTGTTAAATCCTGATGTATACATGTGTGTGTAAATCGTTTAGCATTGGTGTGCGTGAGGTTTTATTTCAATGGTTTAATGTTATAATGCAGTTTTATAAAATTATTGGCATTCGCACACCTTCCTCTATATAAACTATAATTGTGCCAAATTTCATTCTCCTCCGTGTGCGCAATTTTCATCTAACGGTACCGAAAACTTTTGTTTCACGTATTAATATATAGATAATACATTACAGGAAATTTTTAAAACGCTTTTTTTATTAATGTGTTTTATGCATCCTATGGTAAATAATATGGCGCGGTAACCACGTGATAGAACGGGTGTGCGTTACCACTTAATATGAGTGATCAAAGAAGTGTTCAAATTTCACAAGCACCAGTGTTTTGCAAAATTTCGAAGAACTTTACTCAATTACAGCGGTTATACTCAGTGATCAAACAAATGTCCAAATAGGTGAAGCAATGGTGGTACGCCGACTTTACGAGAAGCGTCGTTTATTGCATGTAAGGTGCAGTGAGCACGTGACAAATATGTTTCTGTGATTTAAACGTCATATAATATCAAGACAGTACGAAACAAACAGTAGACTGTTCATGACTTAAACAAGTTCCACCCACGCCCTTGTTAATACATGTATTAGTAATTAATAGATAATATTGATACAAGATCACCCGTTGAGAGAGTACTTGGAAACATTAATTAAATAACTGTTTTCATCGATTAATATATGTACTATTGTTCTTTTGTCTTAATACTGAGAAAATTGTTTGTGTGGGTTAAGAATAGTTTTTTAAGAGAAAACTTCTTTAGCATCGTTGTTTTTTCATATTAAACTAGCGGGCTCGGCAGACGTTGTCCTGTCCAAACGTTGGCTTGTTTTTTTATATCTAATTATAGCGCCATCTATTGGTCGCTTACGCCACCGAGCTCCCGCTGTCCAGCCGCTATCCTCCGTATTTTAAGTCTGTCATATCTTCTAAGACATTTATTTTTATGATATGCTGTAAAGGGCATTTTTGATCTACATAAAAAGTACAAAGTATCTAGTGTATTTAAGGGGATGAGGATGAATACGGTATTCTTTAAAATAGCTTTGTAAATAGTTCATTTTTTTGTAATATGTAAAAGATAAAAACAGTTCTTGTGGGCTGTACTTAGGAGATAGACATATGCCGTCGCGGTCTTTATTATAGATCATTTCAAGACGTACAATTCCATAGTACATTATTTTGTTCTATCTCGTAAGGTTAAGCTAGCGCACGCGATGTAAGCGCACAAAAAAGAGTTTTCTTCCGACATCTCGTTACAAATCATTGAAATTCTCGGCTTTTATCTTCTAATTCATAAATGTATTATAGACATAAAACTTCTCCTTGAATCGCTCTGTTAACTGGTAAAAACCGCATTAAAATCCGTTGCGTCATTTGAAAGATCTGCGCGAACAACGCTGGGAAGCGACTTCATTTATAGTATGTAATGATGATAATATTAAATAAAAGATTTACATCACAATTAATTCAATTTTTATAATATAAAGAATTCCTCTCATTTCATTTTATTAATGATTTATTGAATGACCTCCTTCAATCAGCCAATAAAGAGGTCTTTATCCGTCAATAATAATGGAGAGACTGTCTAGAAGTGATTATTTATGATGAGATTTTTTTTAATCGCATAAATAAAGATTGAAAACTATTTTTTGTCAAGCACATTACTATAGTATGGAGATTAGAGTCTAAGGAGTAATATCTATTATGGGACATAGGTTGAAAAAATGTCCAACTGGTCTAGACAAATGTATGTATGGTCTGAGTGTAGCAATAGTAGATAAATTGACCCGAATGGCGCTGGTTGGTGCAGACCTTTTTTTTTTTTCTTAAATCATGCAAGAAAGAATGTGAATCGAAAATAAAATAGCCAAGAGCGTGTCAAGACACGCATCGAAGGCTTCCGTAACTGATACGCTATAAACGTATTTGTTAAATAACGTCAAAAGAGACTCGAGGTGGGAATCGAACCCACGACCCCCGGAGCAGAAGGCAGGGTCACTGCCCACTGCGCCAACGGGCCAGCGGAACTTTAAATATATATGTATAAACTCAAACTCAAATGATATTTTAATTACAAATAGATTTTTACAAGCTCTTTTGAATCGTCAAATATTTTAACAGCTACCACTGATTCGGAAGAGTGGAGCCACGAGAAGAAACAGCAAGGAACTCGTTAGCTATTTATTAAAAATAGTTCTTACAGAAATTATTTTTTAAGATTTTTGCATGTTAACTATCAAGTACAAAGCTGGAGCCGTATATATGCGAGTAAACAAATTGTTCCATACAAATTTTTGAAGTGAACACTACGTTTTTTTAAGATTGAAAAAACATTAAAGTCGCAATTTTGGTATATATGTACCGACAAAGAGATTCCCGAAAAAAATCGAACGAATTTCTATATTATAACAATAGTGAAGCTAATTTTACCTTGAACTAAATCTTCACCGTCTTCTCCAAATTGCTGAAGCGGTACTAAATCGCAGAACTCCGTGATGGCATTCAGGCTTAGCGTCGTCGGCTGTACAGACTGACAGACCAGCTGAGATGACATCTGCTCCTTGTACAGCATCAGCGTCACGTTCACTGGGCCCTGTATATTGAAAGTTTTTTAGACCCAGTTGCCAGCTTCGGTACGATACGGATACGAGTTAGAGGCCTTGAAGAAAAGAGTTCTTTTTAAAGGCCAGCAACGCATCTGCGAGCTCTCTGGTTTTGCAGTTGCCAATGGGCGGTAGTCACTTAGGTGAGCTGCCTGCCCGTTTGCCCCTTGTTTTTCTAAAAAGAATTAGCTAGCATCTAAACCAATCGAGGCCAGTTCCTTGGCTTATTTTTTGGATACAAAAGACTTGGTAGTCTATTGTATCTAGAAGTAAATTCTTGGAAGAATATTTAATAATATTATAAAGAAGTAGAGTTTGTGAGTTTGTTGGTGGTGATCTCTGGACCTACTGAACCAATTTCGGAAATCCTTTCACTGTTAGGAAGGTGCAAATCCCTGAGTGTTGTAGGCTACTTTTTAGTTTCACAAAAATATATTTAAATTTCACCAGTGTAAAAGAAGTTAGTAGAAATTTTCCATGTCGATAGAACACGCTAAAACTTTTGAAGTTATTTAACAAATATCGCGTATTAGATACGGAACCCTTCTATATCAGCGTGTACACACTTTTGGTGCTTTTTATCAATAAGCTGAAAGAAAAACGTCTCAAATACCTGATTGGAGTTCCATAAGGCTGGGTAGAAGAACCGCTTCCCAGCCTTCGTGAAGTTCTTATTGTGCTGGATTGAGAAGTCGTTCCATCGAAGATTCGTGCAAGCTTTGAGGCCGCGGAGTGAGGGCTGCATTGTCGCACTCTGTTGGACCTTGAAATGTGTGCAAAGCAATCAACTAGCTGTTTGCCGCGACTCCGTCTGCTTAAAATGAAACTAGATCTAGACTTCCCTAATCTGGACCTATCGAAAAATCTGTTCGTAGCAGACGTTACTAACTATAATGGAAGTATCCATGGCTAATTTCATCTTTCTATGTACTGCGGTTTTCGAAATTTCGTGTTAGGTGACATTTAGCTTTTACATATATAGAATATTCCAGGTTCTCCGAAACGAAAATACTCAGCGACAGTTAAGAAAAGAGCAAACCCTTTTCACAAAGGCCAGCAACCTATCTGCGAGCCTATCAATGTACATCAATTAGTTTCGGTTTTTGCGAATTAATCTGTGTTTAAAAAAAGGGTAAATAGATTACTCAAAGGTCGGCAACGCAACTGTGACTCTCCTGGTACTGCAGTCCTCCATGGGCGTAGGTACTCACTCAGATGAACCGCTTGCCCTTTGCCATATATATATATATATATATAAAAGCGAAAGGTCACCTAACACAAAATCTCGAAAACCGCGGGACGTACAAAGATGAAATTTGTCAAGGAGGTGTGGTGTAGCTTTCGGGTTGCAGCATTACACCGATTTTCCCTCGTATTCATTCGCGGATTAAAGCATAGTAGTTTAGTTTCTCATGCAGGAATAAATTTGTTTCAAATCAAGTAGCGAATACAATAATTTACTTATAATTCAATACCAAGGTATTAAATATGTAATTACGTGTAATACAGGGTCACACTCAATCCTGAGTGAAGAATGTTGTGGCTTATGGCGATGGGCACTGGTTCTACTAGGGTTGTCACCCAGCATATATAAATTAATGTGACCTATATACATGTATTGTTAAGAATTAAATGGTACACGTACTCAAGGACCTAAGCGAATAAGCACGGATATAATTATTATTAAAGAGCAAAAACTCACGCGTATTAGACCCGACAAGTTTCGAACCCGTCCGGGGTCCGGGGTGAGTTTAAAAGCCGTTTCATAATAAGTATCAATAACGCTCACGAAGGTCTAAGTTCTGAAAAAGAACGGATATATTTAACCACTGTTTTAATATCACTGAAGCCATAATAACCACTGGTAGGATGGTAGCACTGCTACCGCGATATGTCACTAATGCCGTGGTTGCCACCAGCCAGTATCACTCGCAATACGTCACGATTATTAAGGTGGCAATACTGATTTTACACTTTTACACTTTGAGACATTTAACACAGATTATAATGAGCATTTTACTGAAGATTAGTCAATACATCTACTTTTATAATTTAACTTATAATTATGACTAACAGTATGTTTGGATGTAATATCGTCAGAAATAAACAGCAAATGGAAGAGCGAACACGTTAGGTTGATTCGATTCTTGGTCTCTTTTTGATATGATAACGTCTTATAATCATTCAACACCGGCTGCACGCACGAAAAAGCATGACTCATAGTCACGTTCCGCCTGAGTCGTGTGTGCAAGCGACAGCCTGGAACAAGCGATAGAGAGACACGATATTCCTAAACTTCCTACGTTATCACGTAAAATTATATTCCGAAAACTAACTTTACAAACAACCAATATTTTTTTAAATAACTCTAGAGACTGAAAAGGTAAATAATAGTATAAAATAAAAGTGATAAAATATAAAATATACTCACAACGTATTTTTTAATTACACATGATTATTTTCCTTATATTACGCGATATAATGTCATTTATTAAGTCCTAATTACTCACCTTATAAACATTCACATTTATCATTAAAACCTCACAACTCTTGTATTTAATATTCATATAAACGTTAATACGGACTCGCGATACAACTCACGACATGTTTTAAAAGGAATCAAGATAATAGCTTTATTAATAAAGCCGTATTAAATAAAAATGAAGTGAAATGTAAATATATCTAAATATGTCAATTTAATGTCAGACAAATGTCAAGTGACATACTTCGAGGGCATTTTTCAGTACGGATTGTGATAGCATTTGATATGTAAAATACAGCAATGCTTTACAGTATATTACTAGGTTTGACTCACAGATTCAACTGAAATAATGCATTTTTTCTATGCATTATTAAACATAATTAAGTGTACATTATTAATAGAAATATAATATTTAAAGATAGTTACAAAAATGTATATTAGGCATAAATAATATTCTGAGCCGTGAGTAGATATAAATCATAGACAATTACTTTGTCTTTCTAATTCGCACGGCGTTGAAACTGATTACTTAAGATTGTTTGAACATGGATTGACGGATTGGTACTGATCAAATTAGGAGTAATCCATAAATTATGTCACACGTTAAAGAAGGGGAGGGTATCTCCAAAATATGACAGTGTGTCACATCGGGCAGGGGGGGTCAAAAGCCTCGTGACGTCACTTACCAAAATTTAATGTTTGTCTTTTAATAACACAGTATATAAAATAATTAAAAGAAACTGCGATTTCCTTGACCCGGGAACTCTAGAAAACGCGACAAAAAAAAAGTTTCATATAAAATGTATACAATGGATCAAAAAGATACTGGTTCAGTGTAGCTTTCGAGTTGCAGCATTACACCGATTTTCCCTCGTATTCATTCGCGGATTAAAGCAAAATAGTTTAGTTTCTCATGCAGGATTATAATTGTTTAGAAATGATGAATTATATGTATGAATTTAAGGAGAGAAGAGAAAGAAATAAAAATGGCCAAGAGCGTGTCAAGACACGCTTTTGTACAAGGGTTCCGTATCTGATAAGCTATAAATGTAGTTGATAAATAACTTCAAAAGTAGTTATCCGATCTCGATCAAAATCATTTTCCTAATGAGTTTTTAGCATATTCTATTAACATGGAAAATTTCACTCTACGTCTAATAGTTTGGAAATGCTAGAGGGGGGACCACCTTACGGGCAGACAGACGGACGGACGGACACACCGAAATTATAAGGGTTCCTTGTAGTAGTACGGAACCCTAAAAAGACGATACTGTAACCCCTCCTATAACACGGTAGGTTCATTCCACATTATAGGAAAACTTGTTGTAAGATTATTCTCATACAACGCGCTTGTACGATCCCGAATGCGCATAGTATAATATTATAATACCAGCGGACCCGGCAGACGATATCCTGCCCGAACGTTGGGCTACTTACTATTTACTTCTATTATCCTGTATCATCCTCGCTCCCGGACCCGTTCCTGTTCCCGTTCCCAAACCCGTTCTCGTCCCCGTTCCCATATTATTAGAAACAACGAATGACTACGGATCGTTTCCGCTTTGGGCAGCGGTAATAAAGTGCAGATTGATTCTTTGACGTTAGCAACACACCTACATTGCTTAGACAACTGAGTGCTTGTAATCTAATATGAACTTTATTGGATAGCCATAAAGTTCAAATTGACTCTACATTTTAGTTAGAAAACGTTGGTATGGGAAAAAGAAAAGTGCTGTTTTTAGGGTTTTTCCGGCAATTATTCGAATTTTTCTCGCCGTAAAAACCATCCTTGGACTTCAACAAATATTTAAAAAAAAGAATTGGTTAAATTGGTCCAGGCGTTGTTAAGTTATGCGCTTACCAACACATTTTGCTATATATATATATATATATATGATTGATGACGATGATCTTTCCTGTTGCCATCGATAGAAGTATGAATGTATTGTGTATCTATTACTAATATATATGTAAAGCTGGAATTTTTTTTTTATTTGAACACGCTAATCTCCGGAACTACTGGTCCGATTCCAAAAATTCTTTCAGAGTTAGATAGCCCATTTATCGAGGATGGCTATATACCATCACGCAATAGGAGCGGAGCACCAGTGAAGAATATTTCAAAATCGGCGGTTTTTCCCCTTTTCCACTGCATGCGCTGCGAAAACGGTTAAAGTTTCGGAAAAATCATATAGGATAGAATAGTTCCCCTTTAAAAGTTCTAAATAAAAGTCCGCGACAGCATATATCTAACTTTTAAGGTTGGCTCCCTATAACTGTTTTTATGCCAACCAAATTTGTTCTAAAACAATGCATTATATGCGAAGGTGTTTTTATAAACACGATATTGATCTTTATCCAAAACCAATTTTTTAAACCCCTAAGAGATAAAAGTGGTCTAAGCGGACGAAGTCGCAGGGTATAGCTAGTTAGTATATAAAGCTTTAAAATAGCATAATTTATAAATATAATTATCGGATTTGATATACCTCAATTTAATTGTGTAACGAAATATAAACGCTCTTACAGATTAATTACATGTCATTATTTATTAAAATAGTCTTAATAATTTAGATTTGATAACCTGCGACACGCATATCTTCGTAAATTAAGTATTTGATGGATTATGAAGACAATATTGATAAGTCACTGTTGTGAACACGGATTAGAGCGTAACATAAAAATATTTTACGTCATAAATTAATTAAGTTAGTCATAATATCGTATCATAAAGTTATTTATTTATGACTATCATTTATTTAATATATCTTATTCTTACATAAATTTTTAAATATTATTATAAAAATAAAAACATTTAAAGTGAAGTGAAGTGAAGTGACATAAGTCGGAGTTGAGTGATTGAGGTATTTATAATGCCGGAGCCAGACATAGCTTCATATGAATGATCGTTTCAATGATCATGAAGTTTTACAGTGGACTCTTTGTAGCTGTCCAAATTTTGTAGAACTTTGTAGTCTTGAAGGACAAAAATATACAAACAGTTTGATTTATGTCTGGCCCCGGCATTTTGGACGAAAATTTCCTCTTCTGTGATACTTAAAGACTGCAAAAGGTGTCGCCTCAGCTACAGGAAATGTTAAATTAAACATGAAGTCTTTAAAGAAACAATAAGAGACACAGTCCAATCTTATACATAAGACTAGTTGCTACCCGCGAAATCGTCCGCGTCAAATAAGCTGAAAAATGTTAGCTAGATTATATATAGCCTATAGCCTTCCTCGATAAATGGTCTATCTAAGAATGAAAGAAATTTTTAAATCACACCAGTAGGTTAAGAGATTAGCGCGTTCAAGTAAACAAACAAACTCTTCAGCTTAATATATATTTAGAGGAAAAGATATTATATAACAAATGTACCAAAAAATGAGTCCAACCCATAAAAAAAGATATTTCCAGAACACCTTATCGTGATTTCAAACGCTTACTAAAGGAGCGTAAATTTTCCGCTCATACGACGCACAATACAACAAAAATAAGGGTCTTATTCAAAGGTTCTTATTTATCTTCAAATATATCGCTGCGATGCGATACTAATGCTTGGAAGATTACGACCATATCCGCACAAGCGTTTTATTGGTGCCACCTTATCTGTTGAATTCTTGACCCTGCCCATTTGATACGATCGGCTGTTTGGTCCCTTGCCAGACGTTCGCAGGCCGTTTTTCGATAAACGTCAGTGATCCGAGATCTCAGAGAAGCATCCTGGGGAATAATAGTCCGAGACCCGAAACCCTTTGAACTGTCCGCGCTATAATTGAATACTTTGTCGGCAAAAATCGTATTATGTTGAATTTAAGTTTTTGAACATCAAAGTCAAAATCAAAGTCAAACTGAAACTCAAAGTCAAACTCAAAGTCAAAGTCAAACTCAAAATCAAAGTCAAACTCAATATCAAACTCAAAGTCTAAATTAAAGTCAAACTCAAAGTCAAAATCATGGTCAAACTCAAAGTCAAACTAAAATCAAACTCAAACTCAAGGTCAAAGTCAAAGTCAAAGTCAAATTTTTCCATCGTATGTATAATAATATTATGATTTTTTGTAATCACTTTTAATAATTTGGTGATAAAATTTACGACTTAAAAGCTAAGTTTCCTCGCAAAGGTTTTTCGCGCCCTGCACTGAGTATCAAATCTATTTTTGTAAAGTTATGCGTAGTTTTTTTTATTTTATTTTACATCAAATAGAACGGCACAATGCCAATTACACTACAAGATGTCAAACTTAAACTATGTACATTGTTTTTCAAAAAAATGCAATTTAAAAATAAGAAATTATAGAGACAAAAAAAGTAGTTGACACTTCAACTAGCGCATGCTCTCAACTCAACAGTTTAGTTTTACAAACATTAAGTAAGCGACACGAGAAATTAACTGTACTATATCATAATACGTTCATTTAAAGGGTTGAGACACTATTCCAATTATTAAAACACAAATCAGTTATTTTCACCAATCGCCAAAAACTAACTGACATAGTCAATCTTCCGTTTTGTTACGAAATCACCAAATAGCGGCAAATCATCAGCACAATAGCAACCAATGAGTACACGGCTATCAGGTACTTATATTAAAATGTTTCAAAAACATTTAGCCATACATTTTAAGGCCTTCATCTCGCACGTGCAAACTGTGGAACAATTTTCCTTTTGAGGTTTGCCCAGAACCTTACAATATTAATGTTTCTAAGAGACGAGTGTACAGGATCCTTAAAATGTGTTTGTGAATAGAGTAAAAAAAAACACTGGTTATTTTACTTGAAGAAGATCCACTGTAGGCAAGATCAGTTGCTCTTGCTGCGACCGGCTGATGGATGGGTGACCCATTCTAGCACTGGTTTATATTTAATATCCGACCTCCTCCTGTCTTTCGGAAGGCACGTAAAATAGTGGGACCCGATTAATGTCACTGAGTAATATTAGTCGTGAGGTTATAGCGATTGTGAAGGTTTTTTGGATGACGTCAGAGGGCAATCGGTAATTTTAATTTCTCCATAGCCACGTCCTCTGCAATCTAAACGTATAAAAAGGCTATTACGCCAATAGATAGTCTAAAATAATGTTTTAAAGTGATTTTCATCATACGAAAGAATATTTCGCACTTAGAAGATTTATGGTTAAACGAAATCATTAACTTTAATCAGTACCTCTAACTGTTATCTATTGTTTCGAAATGATGTTAAAATCATTAATTATGATAAATAATTCAGGGACATATGGCGTTACCACATCATAATAACACCTTGGAAAAAATATGTAGTTAATCTTTATTTCCACAAAGAAATCGTGCCATTATGTTAACATAAAACCTAAGTTGATATTCATTTTTTTACTAATTTCATATAACATACGATGCTATTTTTTATAACAAAAACACGACTCCAAACTTCTTTGACAGTCTGTCTGTTTGTTCTGGGTAATCTTCGAAACGCCTGTGCCTATTTTAATGAGACTACTGACAAATAAACCTATCTACCACCAGCGTTACGAGGAGTAACATACTTTACTTTTAGTAATTAATTAGTTAGGGTTATTGATTAGGCTTCCGCATCAAAAATGAAAACCCTAAAAATTATACAAATCCACTGATATGCACCGATGCAAAGGAAGTTGCGGGTTACAGCTAGTATAATATAAAATATTAAGTTTCATTCGTCTCAGAGTTCAACATCATAGACTTAGCAACGTTAATACTAATTTGATAGTATTACCGTGACATAGCGGTCTATTACGTAGCGTGCACTAACCAATCTGGTCTTAATGCGTTGCGGTTAGCTATAACCTAATACGAAACATTGAGATTATTTAACTATTTATTATACGTTTTCATAACACCGGAATAAAGTGCATTTACATGTTTAAAAGTAGCTTATGAGTACTGTATTAATAATTATTGACGCATTAAGTTTTAAAACCAACGAAAAACTTTAACAAATTGAAATATAACCTATGTAAACAAACCTTAAACTTTCGATAATATTTTATGTAATTATTACTGTCATTAAATATGCAGATTTTCTTGTACTTTAAATTGTGCCATGCAGTTAAAATGGTTGATATCAAGAATAAAATATAGTACTAACTCAATACCAAAGTATGCGAATTAAGTAGTAACTTAACAGTAATAATACTTTATTATTACAATTAGTAATAAAATATTATTACCTACATATATTTCCAAAAGTTCTCCTGAACTTTTAGCATTCAATGTAACATTAGATAATAATTTAATAATATAACGGCATTGTAATAATTGCATTGTCCATAAGTCGATTACGAATAACCTAAACAGAATCCTAATACACTTTCGAAATGCCGGTCACTCACGATACGATCAGGACGTTTATGACTAGCTTGTGTTACGAATTACAGTAGACAATAATAGTGCTTTTTAATCGGCAGTTGTCACTATAACAATTGTGTAATAGTCGATGCGTAATGTAATGCGTGCCATGCTGTTTGACAGCTAAAAATGTGTGTGTGGTGCCAGGTGCCAGCTTCGGTGTTTCCGAACCGACACGCCTCAGAAACCTTTAAGAAAAGAACATACTTGTAGCGCCGCTACATAAATAAACACGACGCGAGATGGCGATGATGTCAAAGTGGAAAAATATTATAGACAATATATAGAAGATATCTAGATAGACCTCCCGACGAACAACTGTTCACGAGGCGCGGCTGCCACGGGCAACTTCAGCTGGCCCGGAATGAAGATGATCCTTGGTTGCAGTCGAACATATTGCCCTACGTTCTCGCCTAATAATAAATCTTTATGTGCCTCAACGCACGTTTCGCTTCGACACCGAAGCATCATCAGGAGATAGACTCTACATAGGTTATTCGTAAAGTTCTTTACGAAAACGGATTAAAACCAAAGTAGTTTAGCTTCTCATGCATGTCATGGATTTCCGCAAAGTAACGCCTGATTCTATCAATTATTATCAGAATTATTTTTTCATCAGATTTCAGACTACAAATTTAAGCTGTTTTTTTTCACCCAAAAGTGCAATGGTAACTTATGCAGTTTATTGAAAATTTAATACTATATTCTAACAAATAAATTAATATCAAAAACGCAACAAAATTCACTAATTTGTAGCTGTGATGTACATTAATGTACAGTAAAACAAGCTTTCTTTTTTCAAAGATTCTTTATATCAAGTACCACCAGTAATTTAGTTTTTCTGTATTTTTTCAAGTGCCTGATAGCAATACTGTTACATGTTTCCGGATTATCCATTCATTCTGGGACATTATGTACATAAAATAAAATGTATTTGGAAATATTCAAATTTGATCCAAAATAAAGGTTTAAATATCAATTCAATTTTATTCATGACTACATTCTTATGGTAAAAGCAATGAGACAACTTTTGTTACAAATATATATATTTAACATAATAAACTATGTACAAGTTATAATTGTAAACAAGTAGCTTACTATCTAAAATATATTAAACAGAACTTAGTTTAAAACTAATAATTTAATCTTTATCACATTGCCAAGGTATAGTCAACCAAGAAAGTACTTTACCATTTTGGATGACAAGTTAACCTAGTTAAAGAAAATTTTGCTAAGGGTTATTGTTAGAAATTAACATAACACTTACGAAGCAAAAATAAGCCTTAAAGCTAATTGACATCCACGTTACACTCAACTTTAGCATGGCAAATCAATTTCTTGGTCGACTATACATTGCTTATTTATTATAATTATCTATTATTCATTGAAATTATAGGAGACATGTTTATTAATTACCCATAACACATAATTATAGCTGTACATTTTCTGCTGTTGAATTAGAATTTCTGACCATGGTTAATATTAAAAGAATAGGATCTTGTAACTCTTTAAAATGTACTACATCTATTTTGTTATACAAATGGATTCCAATTGCTTCCATCCTCTGGATGTAAATTGTTTGTTATCAATAATACCACATCAACAATCCACCAAATGCCAAGACCTCCCAAAGTTAGTAGCTTTCCTACAGCAGTTCCTGTCTGGCCTAAACAAAATCTATCCATACCTAAGAAACCAAGTAATATGCTATAAATAAGTGTAGTCGTGAAATAGTGGCCAGAATAACGGACACACGGGAAACCGTCTCTTAGAAAGCTACGGCTACCAAAGCATTCTATTCCGTCAAGTGCCTTGCATTGTACTTTTGTTTTTTCTACATCTTCGTATCTTACTCCGCCAAATTTAACACAACCATGTTTCACAGCTTTTTTTGCAGTTTCGTTTCCTTTATGATCAACAGGCTCATCACAATCCAAGAATTCAAGTGGTAAAAAATTGCATTTTACTAAGGGCCCCAAAGGGCGATAGGGTTCTTTCAGATAAGGATCACTTTCGGAAACGCACAATTGAGCAAACGTAAGTAATGCTGCAACTGAATAAAACAGTGTCATTATGGTCCTCATTATCATCTTTTTGAGATACATTCATGATAAAACATCTGTTCTATAATAATTTTACTTCTATTTCAAATAATAGGTATTATTTTTGGATAAAAACAAGTCGTTCGGGCTTAACGTTCATTATTAAATTCAGAATAATTCCGAGTTCAGCTAGAACTGGTACCACAGACTACAGAGTATTGAAATATTAATGTCGGTCAAAATTAAATCTTTTGACAGTTCAGACTTCAAACTGTTTTTTCCTGTAGTCATAGATAAAATAATAATAACAAAGCCTCTTTTCTCAGTAACATATGAATAAATTGATATTAAATTAAGGTTGCATTTTTAAATTAGCTACCTTTTCTTTATGTCCATCCATCTTTCCATTGGAGGACTTGGATTTCTCTAGCCTACTCTAAGCCACGTTTAGCCATACGTCAAAATATTCTTTTTTTTATTAGCCTGTAACGTCCCACTGTTGAGCAAAGGCTTCCCCTCTCTTAGACCACTCTCCTCTATCCAGAGCTAACACAATCCACTCCCCTCCCGCAAAGGCGTCCAAATCGTCGCGCCACCTCTTCCTCGGCCTACCTGGTCTTCGAAGGCCATTGGTAAGAGTCCATAAAGTCACAAAATTGACCCACCTTTGCGGAACCATTCCTGCCTCATGCCCAGCCCATTCCCACTTGACCTTTGCTAACTTTTTTAAATATTCCTAATAAACTTTTTTTTGTTGATCACACTTACAACATAAATATCATTCGTTATATGACAAAATTTACTATTGTATAAATAGAAATTTCCTCACACGCGCCGACATTTAATGTCCACTTGTGGAGTTTCAATGGGTTTACAATCTCGTTACCGCAATTAGCCGACAAGAGGGTTATGTTAAAGTCACGCTTGGTTTGTCACGATAAGGTGGTCATAGGAACCACTTCCCACATTTTATACATGCATATATGTTCGGACATCTATGTCGATTCAGTAGCTATCATAATTTAAGTAATATATAATAATATATAAAGCGAAACAGTTTGTTTCTTTGTTTGCTTTAATGCGCTAATCTCGGGAACTACTGGTCCGGTTTCAAAAATTCATAGAATTTTAGATAGCCCATTTATTGAGGAAGGCTATAGGCTATATATCATAACGCTAAAATGTATCACCAAATTAGGGTAACAACTACTGTAGTTATATACATACTTGTTATTAATTATATTCAATATGTATAACAAAATAACCTTAAATATAACTACCGCCACTACTTAGACTTATGTACTAAAGATTTACTTAATCTATGATAATAATTGTATACGTATATCTATGGTTGTGTTACGTGTCATCAGCTATGGTCATAGTGAGTTAAGTTAATTGAGTCAAGCCAATACCGCGTTTCATTAATACTAGCTGCTTTCCGTGACTTTGCTTGAGTAAAATTTAAAACTTTCCGTTAACCTCCTTATTCTGGCCCTATCGAAAATTCTATTCTTCGGAGATATCTACCAACTATCTACCTCCCTGCCAAATATTTTCTTTATACGTCCTGTGGTTTTCGAAATTTCGTGTTAGGTGACGTTTCGTTTTTATAAATATAGATATTACATATAAGTGAATAAAATTGTTCAAAACATTTGTATCAATAGAAATGAAGCATCTGTGTGTTTGTTTGTATGTAATTCTATTTGTAAAGAGCGTTTACACTGGATTATTCCATTTTGATTGCATTTCCATATTAAATGAATGCTAGCGTTTATTTTATTCTGGTAATGTCCGATATCCACTTAAAATTAATACTGACATCAAATATACCTTTTACTATGTAATTAGTTAAATAAATAAATATACACGTCCTGCGTCGCCAACTCTATGTATAAATAAATATATAGGACTTTATGAAACACGGACGTCTGTTCATAAAGTAGACAACGTAATGCCTGTTTTATAGGATTTTTCTTTTTTGGAAATATATAAATACATATATTAACTCTAAATAACTGTCTGGAACGTAGTAATATCTGGTTACCATCCTGCGGTTAAATTCTGCTACGGTAAAAGGTAATTATCACTGGAATATTTATTAATATGCAAACAAGGGGATATATCAAGTCATTTTATAGCAAATAAATATAATATATAAATATATACAGGACTATATGACACACGCACCTCTGTTCCTGAGGTAGACAAATTAATGCCTGTGTTATAGGTAACAGACGACTGTACGGTAAAAGGTAATTATCACTGGAATATTTATTAATTTGCAAACAAGGGGATATATCAAGTCATTTTATAGCAAATAAATATAATATATAAATATATACAGGACTATATGACACAAGCAACTTACCCAAAAACTCTGGAGTCACGATCCTCAGCAGTGAGGGAACGATTAAGAAGAAAAAGACTTCAATTAAAAATTGTAACAAAATCGGTTAAGTGAAAGAAGTGATGCAATTTGTTGGGTTTAATCAAACATGAATGTAACTTTACAAGCATTCAATCCAACGAAAAGGAATTTTACGAATTTTAAATCTTCGAAAGGATTCGTTAACGAAACAAATAAACGTATGAATAAATTCACGAAGATATTTTCGCATTCATAAAGGTGAAAAAGGCAACGAGGCAAATAAAAATAACGAAAAAATTTAGAATCGAACACTTTCTGGTAATTCCTTGGCTTTCACGGCCAAGGATGCGTGGAGCAAATTTTTTATTACATTTTTGTGAAGAATTCGGTAACTAACAAAGACAAACGACGTACACATCGTTATAATAAAGCGTTAAGTTATTTTTTTAAATAAAAAGAACATTTATTTTACATATTAAAATCTCATTCATCATCATATTGAGTCATTCCAACGCAGTAATGTTATGATTAATCACTACATAACCGATCAGAGAGGTCGCCTTTTCTGCTTAGAACCACAAACAATGCAGTAGTATGAAATTTAATTTCTGCACTGTTTTTATTACTGCACTGTCTTTTATCATTTTTTTTTAGGTTACGAGGCAAACGAGCAGGCGGTTCAGATTATGTGGTCACGAGACATGTTACTCTCGAGGACCTAATTTTTGACGTTCATATATGACGAAAAAGTTAACATTACATATAAATATCAATTAACTACTACTTGAGATGAGGAAGTTGTCTATTTATATACGCAACGCATGGACATACTAGCGTGAACGCACGTCATTAACAAAAATTACTTACGCTTGCTATTGCTTATCTATCTTTCTTTTTATTTTTTATCTATTGATGAAACAGCATTATCCGTTTTCCCTACAGACTTTAGTCCTGGCTTAGGACAGGCTAAAATACCTAGGCACCTATTTCTCTCGAATCACACATAAACACAAAACATATCCCAATACTCTTCGTATTGTGTAGTGATATAAAAACTAACTACTTGCGTAGTATCTCGGCGCGCGTAAAAGAAAGCCATAATCAATTAAACTACCCAAATATTGCTGCATGTCACGATTTATTCCGACTGACAGCCTTTATTAACCTTTGTTTATAACTGACCAGACACTATGATTCATCACATACCTACTTACTAATTAATTTATATAGCAACATAACTACAGGAAGGCCACACTTTATGTAATTTTAAGGAAATTAGGTCCAATAATGAAGTACCTATTTTTATTAAATAATTGTAACGAGAATTGAGTACCAAGTACTTAAGTATTCTAGATGTCTCACCGGTCATCTATTATAAGGATATATATAGAGTTAACATAGCTTTTACCCCGATATTGTTGATTAGCTACAGATTGCAAAAAACAAACATTAACCGACTTCCTCACTCCTGACAATTACATGGTCCTAAATCCAATTAGTATTTAAATTTTCCTTTTTCATTATCGCCGGGATCGTTACTTTTTAATTGCTTAAAGCCTTACTAATTCTCGATACTGAGGAAAAACTAAGCTTTCAAACGAATCTAGGCCACTACTGGATGATTGGTAATTAAGTTAGGTTAATGCAGAGGCAAAATTTTATATCTACAGTTTCCTCCAGTTTGACGACGAGTACTGAAATGATAATTAAAACAAATTTAAATTATTAATAACTAAATAATTATTTTTCATTAAAAATATAATTATTTAAATCCACATCAGGATGGTGATGCCTCAACTGTGGGCGTGGTGCAATAAAAGTGGTTTAGTTCGTTTGTCGTCTTCCATAACTTGGTTAACCCACACAGCACTTGAAGTTGAAATCTTAAAGAGACGGATTTCTTAGCAATGCTCCATGGATTGACCGTGAGGGTATCGAGTCCATCGTATTGCAGAAGGAACCTAGGCAGCGCGTGTGATAAAAATGCGGAAGTTGTAAAGCCGATGCTCTCATTTGGTTTTGGATTTATTGAGGCTGGTACTGTAACTAAACCTATGCAACTTCGTTTTTGGGAAAAAGATTGGGGGTCGGCGTTAAGAAAAATTGAAACCTATGAAAAGAAAATCATTTAATCTAGCGTAGACGCATCGCGGGTAACAACAGGCACTTACATAAAAATTGAAACGTGGCTTCTGACCTAGAGAAAAGATACTAGGAATCATCGGTACTAAATAAGCCAAATCGATACAACAGGGGAAAGGGGGTTAAATTACACTATAATTATCCTAAGTGGC
The DNA here is from genome assembly GCA_024363005.1 of Charaxes varanes. NCBI lineage: Eukaryota > Metazoa > Arthropoda > Insecta > Lepidoptera > Nymphalidae > Charaxes > Charaxes varanes. The sequence goes on along the minus strand of JANCMC010044246.1, from coordinate 519,044 downwards.
TATAATTACCCTAACAGATAGTGATGGCTGTGTCACGCGGGACAAATTTTCATAAACGCGTCTTTGTACTGAAAGAAAAAACCTTGACATTAATTTTTTTCGACCATTAAAATCTATATCATTAGTAACGGTCTTAGTAGATGTCGAGACGCTTTAGAACGGAGTCCAAATTTTGTTTTTCTTTTCTACTTTCTAGTGTTCCGTAGTACTACAAGGAACCCTTATAATTTCGCTCTGTCCGTTCGTTCGTCCGTCTGTCTACCCGTAAGGTGGTCCCAATTTTATTTACGTGTACATATTTCCGGAAAAATTTTATCAGCCTGAGAGACAACCTTATAAGGTTGTGCTAAATAATAAACTGTTTGGTTAAGGAGAATATATATTTATTTCGCGAAGCACAATTATATACTGGTAATAGAATCCGTACGCTCGCTTTCCTTCAATCTACTACTTATTTTCACAGAAGATTACAGAGGATACACCATTACAAGCAATTTATATTATAATGGAGTTTGATGATTGAAGGAATATTACCTTTTGAATCAAATCAAAACACGTTTTATTCAAAAAGAGTTTTACAAGATCTTATGAAACTTCAAATATTTTATTGTACCACTGATTTGGAAAAGTTGATAAGAAGAATCAATTAGAAACTCCTTAAAAACTAAGGTATTATTCTTAAAAACAATTGTTTTCGGATATTTTTCACTGCCAGGAAACGTTAAAAGGTTCGAAATTAAACAAAATCATTAATCAGCAGGTATAAATTCGCGGAAAACAGCTAGTAGTCATATAAAAACCGTATAAACATTTTCACTGGTATGATGGCATTTCGTTGAACATTATTTAATTTAGTTAATTGCAAGTGTAACGCCAAAATAGGGTGTGCGCAGTTCATGACTCACGGCGTCACTTACCACATGGCTATACTTATTTTAATGTAATCGTGTGAAGGTCGCTCACCTAGTACTCTCTTTGGAGTATTTTTAATTGCTTTACTTCATTATTAAGTATATAAAAGAATATTACAAATATATATATGTAAACTAATGTGAACTATATACTAGCTGTTACCCATGATTTTGTCCGCGTAAAATTAGGTGAAAAAATAGATCCTTTTATACCGTGATAATGTATAGCCTTCCTCGATAAATGGGCTATGTAACATGGAAAAAATTTTTGATCTCGGACCAATAGTTCCTGAGCTTAAAACTTTTAAGCATACAAAGAAACTTTCCAGCTTTATAGATAGGCGCGTATATTTATTTAAAAATTGACTATTTCACACACGAACGTCTGTTCCTAAAGTAGACAACTTAATGCCTGTGTTATGGGTAACACGGGGCTGATATACACAAAATATTTGTGTATAAATCTGAGTGTACCTAGACTCGAGGCGGGAATCGAACCCGCAACTCCAGAACGGAAGGTTCACTGCTACTACGCCAACGGGCCAGTCCTTGTTTACATTCAGAATCACGCCCATTTAAACAGAGTTTATCATAAGCTATTATTAAACTGTTACTAATAAGGACGGAAGATGTTCCGCTTTAGGCTGAAATTTAAGACGAGCCACGATTCTTACAAGCCTGATTCATAAGTACCAAAACGGACGCTATGACTCCCAATTAGAAGAAATTATAACCAATGAGCAGATGTTCTAATACGCACAGGACCGCAAGAAGTGGTGTCACTTGGTCTCCGAGGCCAAGATCCAGCTTGAGTCTATGCGCCATCGCAGTAAGTAAGTAAGTAATACATGAATACTACTTATTGGCAGTAGTAGCGTTCATGTCTCAAAGACCACTACTGATGGTAGCATAATTTTATAGCTAAATATTATGTACTGAATAGTAGCTCATTAGTTAATTATTATGAAAGCTTATCCAATACCTACAATTAACAACTACAGAGGGCCTAGCACGAACATTCTTGATAGTTTTACTTACTTTAACGTTCGAAACCGAACGTCAAATGAAATATTCGTCATAATCATAGAATAATGACTGTTTTGACATGGGTTTACAGTAAAATACCATTCTAGACAATTTAAATTATTACTAGATAATATTGTTCATTTGTGAAAATTAATTTATTATGTATACTCTAGTATGCTAACTTTCCATATTATCGATTTAATATTAAAATAATTATGCCAGAAAACTCAATTAATTATTTCAAATGGCTGCCCTGTACAATTTAACCGTTGTCAGATCCGTCACTTTTCTACGACTATGACGTATTAATGCTAGCGTTTTACAGTATATACTTGCTAAATATTGATAGCGCGAATGAAATCAGAACTTGCACGCATCGAATCCTCAATGTTACTGCCATGTAGGACTTGTAAAATGGAAGCACGAACGTTCATTTGACGTTTCGTTTCGAACGTAATAAGTAAAACTATCGATAATGTTCGTGCTAGGCCCTCAGCAGTTTATTTTTGATAGTATCGGTAGATGTTGCTAAAAGTGCATGTAATCATGATACATGCAGATGTATATTTAGACACGATTTTGCATCGAGCACATCCTGTAGGCCTAACCACTTAAGGTGTTCCAACACCAGACAGGTCGCATGCACCTACAGTAGGGTTCACAATCGGTTCAATCAGTAAACAATTAGGTTTGATTGGGTCTAAGTGGTGCGTTGATCCGTCTTCTGATTAACTGGGTCATACATTCGTGCCACATCCGCCACTTTTGATTCTGTTTCAGCTATTATATAATTTGCGTTATCGAATCCTATAAATCCTATATGCGAGCTGTAAACATATATCAACACAGTAATTATACGACTCAAAAGAGAACGAATTCCATTATTTGATAAAACTCTCGAAATAGTCAACCTTCCGCCATTCCATACGTTTCTGCCTTGTTGCCGGGTTTATACATCGCTGTGGTAAATTATCTTTTATTTTCTTCAAGCTTAAACTCTGGAAGGATTTAAAAAACCGATTCCATAATATAGTTACCTCTTAAAGCAGCAAGGCAGGCTCTCCGAGTTTTGTAAATGAATTCTGTCTTACATCCAAACCCACAGGTGCACGCTGTTCCATAGATCTTACAACCTGGCTGCACTTGATCAGGCTCACAGGCCTGAGCGATACCTTAAATATATATAAAAACCCAACATTAGTATTATTCCGCTTTAGATGACCGGTAGACAAATAAAAATCGTTCGCTCAAGATATTGGCTTTCGCAATAGCACACATCTATATATTTATATACAGTCCTAACTCATATGCACGGTGAAAGTGGAGGCGAGAGATATAATAGTTAAATACCCCTACAACTACTGTTGTAGGGACATTTAACTGCTGTCTAGTATAGCATAACATGAAATATTTACAAAATGATTATGACGAAGATATTCAGACTTGCATTGCTTTTTAAAAAGGCGCTGTGCACGCATAATAATGACCAAAGAGTTGTAATCGCTTTGCATTGAAAGATCAGCATCAATTATTATATTATCAAATAAAATAACATGTACATATATACATTTTGATACAAAACAAATTAATAAAAGTTTCTTGGGCACAGAGGTAGCTCAATGGGTATGAAGGCGGATTTTTGTCCGATGCATGTTTCGATTTACGATTCTATTGGGGTATTGTCGCACCCATTCTTAATACAAGCATTACATAGTTAGGAGGAAAATTCGAATATTAGGTATATTTAAAAGAAATTCTAAATCATATTATTAAAAAAGAATAGAAGGTTAATAAGCCCGCTTCTTTGCCACATTGTTACACCAATTAAAACTTTTGTCATAGTCACCGATAAGTGTCCCGGTATAGCGATCCACTGAATATAAAGGATGTTATCCCGGGGAGAGATTCAGCAGTAAATTTACAGCATTATTTAATAAGTGTGTTTCATTTATTGCATACTACGCTTTACTGAGAGCTTGTATCTAAATATACTTAAATATTAAAGTTCTACGAACGGAAGCGATAAAAACTTCCTAAAGCGAATAATCAATATATTCGTTATGTCACATGTTATACACCAGGCCTGTTTCTGATGTTAACATCAGTTTATTTACGAGTATTACGTATAAAGTTGATGTCCAGATATTTTTGCAATTTTATGAACTTCATAAATAAGTGTCATCTGACCGATTGATTTTCAAAATTAATTCTTAAACAGTTATAAATGTGTTGGTGTTAAAAATAGCTTCGGTTTAAACATAATCTTCATCTTAGTCATAAGAATAATGTTTAGAATCCTGATAGATTTAGACTAAATTATACCGTCGTTACACTTTTTGCCTTTGCCCAAATGTGGTATAACACACAGGTTTACGAAAAAAAGTGTATCTATCCATTACGGGTGTCAAAATAGTTTTGTTTTTGTGACCATTGAACTGGTGTCGAGTTATTGCAACCGATCCGAGTGTGTTTGTTTTGATCGTGTCGGAAGCCGCTAATTGATAGCGGGAGTTTATCAAAGTATACTATTTTTTTTGCTGAATTGTTTTCGTCGAACAAGTTATTACCCTACTATAGTTGGTACCGGCTGGTATTTTATGGCTAGAAAAATATTCCTCTTTTAATTTATACTAGCGAACCTGACAGACGTTGTCTGGCCTGAACTTAATCTCGTCTCTTATTAGCCAATTAACCAATCTCCTTTAATAATCGATACCTCCCACGTAAATTATTCAGATTCCCAACTTCACTGTAGAGCGTTACAAAGATGTAAATTGAAATAACATCGTAAAGTAACACATTTGTTTATACAATTACGAATTCAATAAAGACGATTACATTATTGTTTACGATAATATATTAAATAGTGACTGTTATATTACAATTTAGTTTTTTGTAACGCTCCACTGTAAAGCTGGGAATTTGGGGTTATACCAGAGGCAGGCATAGCTCAAAGTGTTTGTACATTGTTGTCCTTGAAGTCTACAAAGTTCTACAAAACTTTGTACTGTTACACAAAGTCCCCGGCCACACTAAATGATCATTCAAATGAAGCTATGTCTGGCTCCGGCATTACAGTAACTTACGTAGTAGTACAAAAAATTATGTATTTTCCATAAAAAGTATTATTGGCCGAATATTTTATGATATGATATTTTACATGGCACGGCAAAATCTATTATTTCAACTTTTAAATGTGTTGTGAATGATGTCGTCTTTACTTTCGAGTACAAGTGGCTTAACAATTAGTCTTGATTTTTTTTAAGGTTTCAAAACTGTATATTTGTTAAGTGTATAATTTATTAAAGATATTTGTGTATCTGTCAGCAGCAGCCAACAACTACACAACTACCCGTCACGTTGATTGTCCGCGATGGACTTCTAAATTACTTAACCGATTTTTACCAAATTTGCACACCGTATGCAGTTTGATCCAACTTGAAAGATAGAATAGCTTACATCTCAATTTATTGTTGCTATTATATACGATAGGTAAAAATCTATAACACTACCTGTATTAAGTTAGGAACGACCTTTGATAGACGTATAGTCGACCAAGAAAGTGCTTTACCATTTTAGATGACAGCTCCTAGTTAATGAATACTTTGCTAAGGGTTATTGTTATAAATTAACGTACTGCATAACAAGCAAAAATAAGCCTTTTAACTAATTGAAGTGCAAACGACATTTGAGTTTAGCGTGGCAAACCAATTTCTTGGTCGACTATACCTAAGTATTTAATTTTTATGTATAAACTGTTGTTGAACCTCAAAAATAAAAAAGATCAGGATAGAAACGACGATTATTCAGTAGGGTCGAGGATCGAACCCGAGCATAAGACGGATTGCAATCCAACCTTGTGCCCGCTGATCTATCGAGGCGAAGAGCCTTGATAGATCAGCGGGATATAGCAATTTGTAAAAGTGCATATAACAAACAGATTTCGAGCTACTAGAACTATTGTTAGTCGTCAATATGCAATGATAATGACACCAATAACTTATCAATTGACACCAGTTATCAAGTTTATTTGGAGTAAATGCAATAGTGTCAGTTGTTATGTGATTAGCAATGCTCGATAGGCAATCCGAGCCTAGCATGCTTCTATACATCATCATGATAGGCAAAGATATGTATATACTGTGCATAAATTCGCGAATAGAAATAGGTTATGTGTTTAAATGGCTCAATAAAAACCCTGAGTCTTTGCCTTATAAACAAATGAGCATCAAAAAAAAATTTTTTTTTACATATAACCCTGAATTAATATTAAGACAATCTGGGCAATACTGTAAACCGAATGCTTTCCCCAAAACCGCCAGAAAAGCAAAGCACTGCTATGATTTTAAGTCGTGTTCCAAGGTTTTGGTTATGCATTATGAGATGGATTGTGCAAAGAAATAAATTATTTTCTATATAAGGTACTTCGGGTCGGTATTTATTTTATACTAGCAGTGCCCGCGATTTCGTTCGCATAAAATTAGGTAAAAAAATAGATTCAATTTTAGCGTCATGATATATAACCTTCGATTAATGGGCTATCTCATACTGACAGAACTTTTAAAATCGAACCAGTAGGTATTGAAATTTGCGCGTTCAAGCAAACAAACTATTCAGCTTCATATATTTGAATAGATTTGTAAATCGTAACCATCATCACAAAAAAACATGCTTAAAAGTTTAAAAAAGTAGAATACAGATAGGATTCCATACTAAGGATACGATTCCATACGCTCCTCTCTTTAATATTGGTATCAAGCAAAGCTTTTTATATCCTACCCTTGATTCAACGTTTGAGCGAGTTCCTATTATGGTATCGGCCTTTTTTGTAATCAAGCCGTTAACTGAGACTATCGGGACAATGATAATGAACTTTAAATACCTAACGATCTCTCGAGAAACTTCTTAGAATTTTTGGTTTCTTCCAGATTTTAAATACAATGACATCTTGCCGTAGGAAATTTTATTATTATTCAATTCGTTGTTATAATTTCCCCATTAATCCAAATATTAGTCGCCCGCCAATAATACAAATGTTATTTAGTCACGTTTATTGTGACAATGACCTTTAGATAACGTGATCTACTGCTCAAATTGTGTTAAAAAAAAATAAGATTTTGTTTTGACACACTCAATATTGTCTTTACCCCTCCAGTTAAGCTTTTTATAAAAAAAAATATTACAGACGCGAAAATAGCCCAGCGGAATCGAGATTTCAACAACTGATTGGCTTTCATTGAATTTTTCTATAGCTGAGCTATCGACGATTTAAATGAATTGAAAATGCAATGAAATAAATGATAAAATAGTAAGACATTTTTAAGTAATTTGCTATTGCTATTTTAATATTCGTTACCGCTTCGCGACATAAATAAGTCATTTATGCAGGATAAAATAATTACTTTGCATAGATTCGTGAAAAAAAAATTGAAAAAAAAAAATGGTCTGAAAAAACCTTTTTAAATAACGGTCACTATACGAATATTCTTTGTAGAGTCTATCTCCTGATGATGTTTAGGATTGGGAGCGAAATGTACTTTGATGCACGTAAGACAATTTGTGAAGTGCTTTGGCTGATGCAGCATTCGGGTTTCATTGCATAGATTTTCCCCGCTTTGTTTTCGCGAATTTATGCAAAATAATAAAATATTTGTTCGATGCCGCGTATTGATTTTGGTTGTATCAATTATTTAGAATGTGATGTGAACTTACAGCTTATACAGGCCCATGCCACGAGCAGCAGGATCAGGTTGTGGGCACGCATTGTCGACTATGGGTCCAGACCACGACTGCGCTCTGTTGGACCAGCGGGCTGGATGTGTCGCATCCTGACAGTGTGAATGCCCGGCCTATCAGGCTATCTCTGAAATGCAGGGCTGACACAACCGCCTATAAAAATATTTCACGTCTTAACATAAATATTTCTATAAGTTATCTGAATGTCATAGTAAAGTAGGGTTAATTAGAGGTAACGCCATGCTTGTAGCCAAATTGGGCCGGCGCGACTGGGTACCAGTACCTCTTTCTCACATGAGATCGGCGTGAAGTGGCGGCAATGCTGTCACGTCTAGTGATGGTGTTGTTGTACTTACAACTCGCAACTACATACATTTTCTTGGAAAAGATTCTTGTATTTTGAGATGACTCAACTTTCAACTCAATTTTCAATAAATAAAAACAAAAAAGCCTTATATTTCTTGCAAAATACATATTCACTTAAATAAACTAGTTATGTAAATTTTAACTTATTAATTATTTTTTTTTAACTATTAGTTACTACTAGTTGCGAGAACCCCTCCTCGGATGAAGGCCTCCTCCAAAGAATTCCATTTGCTTCTATCCTGTGCCTTCTGCATCCATTGTGGACCTGCCGCCTCTCTTATATCGTCTTCCCATCTCGTGTACGGTCTACCTTTTTGTCGTTTTCCTATAGGGCCGTTCCTTTTTTTCGATATTTCCAAAAAAAAAAATGAAGCGGAGACGTGCCCTATCCTGTAGCACCCGTCTAAGCACCTAGCAGTCAGAAGGAGTTAAATCCAGAGAATATAGCGGATGCCGTATATGCCATAGGATTATTTGTAAATATTTTTTTATTAAAATATTGTATTATTAAGGAGTGTATTTCTTCCGCCATATTACACAATAACGTTCAATTTTCCCCGTTTGTTTTCCCTTAGTCGATTGCGTGCGAGGTATTAACAATGCGATCTGTATCAGTAATTGCGAGTTGGGGCGCAATATTAAAAGTTATGAACGCCTTAAGTACTCTTTTGTTCCGATTTTAAGGATTTCTTTTGTTTGTTATGACCTTGTTTAAGGGATCGCTCAGGGAGGAAAATCTTTTTTGAGATATTTTTGTGTTTAATGTTAGACAAGAGTCTTTTTTTGAACCAAATTTTGCATTAAGGCTTAGGAAATAAAATCTTTCTGGAGATACATTTTAGTATTTGTTAGAATCAAACATAGAGGAGGTCGTAGCTTCATCCGTAGCAGGAATTTGAGTCGATCGCTAGGTTAAGCAAGCTTTTACCGCGGCCTGATGGTAGAGGGTGACCCATTCTGTCAATGGTTTTTAAAAGCCCTGTTTCGGAAGGCACGTAAAACTGTGGGTCCCAACTGATGTCACTGAGTGAGATTTGTAGAGATCGTGGGAGTTCTGGGGATGACGTCAGATGACAGTCGGTCATTGTTACCTCCCCCCACAGCCACATCGTCTGAAAATTAAGTGGACCCTGATACTACACCGGGATAACGCCAAATTGCGGAATACACTGACTTAATAATACACTTAAATTAAAAAAAAAATGAAATTTATTTTAGCAAATACAGAAATCTACGCAGACAAAGTCGCAGTTGACGCTAGTTACGTGGTTGAACAAGGTCGTTCACTTAGCTAACTTATCTAAGTTACACAGCTTACGAGTAGAGCGCTAAAATATACATGAGTGCAGTATATTTGGCTAACGAGATTAGTTGATCGGCGATAAATAATTAACCAGTACTGTTAACCAGTCAATTATTCACTTACGAAAGCAAACAGTATCTCGATATATTCGTAACATAAACTGATACATTATTAATATGCTTGTTTCTCATCTATTAATTTGTATTTCGGTATATATTACAATACCGCTATACGAACCTTATATAATATATTAAACATATATAATGTGCTTCTGTAGTTTTAAAATGTGCGTATTGTAGAATTAAAAACTATTTTTCATATAAGTACCTAACCAGCCAATTTACCTGTTGTAGTAGTCCAGCGATACGATATATATTTTAGCCAAAAATATTAATATTCTGTTTTTATTTTTGTCAAGGGTAATATATTTACTTACCCAGACTAGCCACAAATGTAGCTATCATTGCAAAAATGCTTATGCGTTCTGCTTTAAACGCCTACGTTATTATAGAAATTAAAACCTCAACATTAAACATTGCGGATATATTTTAACATTATTTAACTTCTATACTAATAACTGGCGTATTCGGCAGGTGTTGTCTTGCCTAAATTTTGGCTCATCTGCAATCAGTCAGTTAAACGAAATCCATTAAGTATTTTCCCTAGAACGTGACACTGCGCGTATTACGACATACATAAAACTTTTACGTCAGTCAATAGATCTGTAGTTTTGTAGTAGCCACCAAGGTCGAATATTTTCGTATTTTTTAATGATTTTTTTATTAACTAACCTTCTTTCTTTACTTTTTAATCTTTCCTGAAATAAAGCGAATGAAAATAATTCAAATAAACTTAAAACCGGTCCAGCTTTTTTCGAATATATAAGATATGGTTTTAATCAATTAAAAATCTATATAATTACCAGAACACAAAGTTCACAGCCTAATTACGAATGTACTGAAATTAAGTGAAAAGTCATCATAAAGAGTGAATTTCTAATTGCACAACTCCCATAAATATACATTATTCTTATTAATTAAATATGTTAAGTAATTTATTCGTAATAATTTATACTGAACACAAAAGCTTAGTTATTATACATAGAATTAATGAGGGAAATTGTGCACGAATATCGAGAGTAAGGGGTGAGCCTACCTACCTACCTGAGGTCATGCCTTCACGAATTCAAACGGTCTGGATGGAAAATTAAAGAGTTCATATGTTATTGTTTATTTGGTAGTGAAATTATTTGATATAGAATTTATAGTGATTCCAAAATAGGTACAATTTCTTGAAATTATTTAA
>JANCMC010044246.1:358793-508297 GCA_024363005.1 Charaxes varanes | reverse complement strand
TTTATTTGGTAGTGAAATTATTTGATATAGAATTTATAGTGATTCCAAAATAGGTACAATTTCTTGAAATTATTTAATAACGACGAGTTGTATGTTTCTTATTATTAGGATAAACTAAAATTTTTCGCATAAATACGCAAATAAATATAATGCTGTGCCTCAACGCTTCGGTAAAGACCCTAAAAAGGTTAATTGTAACCTGCCTTTAACTTTATTAATTGCCATTAGAGTCGTCGAATCGTGCAGCTCTTCGTATCAGCCTTTAAATAATAAATAATGCCTTGTAAAAATTTTAAACTTTTTGATATAAATTTAATTAGCTTAATGTTTATAAGTCCTTTAAAATTTCTCTAATAGCCTCCGCATTACAAATAATCTGCTTTTAAAATCTGACTATTTTATAGGTTCACGTGACTGAAAAGCCCTGTACTTATTTAAATTAATATATATCTTAAATAAAATCAAAGGGGTTTAAAGTGAAATTTTAAAACCATGCAAATGTATTGATCTTTGTTCTCTATATTATGTATGTGACTGAACTCGTCGAAAATGGCTGAATCGGTTTTTGTAAAATTTTGTTAGTGTGCATGAAAATATATACTATATAAGCAATGAAATCTAAAAGTATGAAGACTGGGGTATTGCCGCCTTTTTGTTAGCACAAGCTTTTAACAAAGTTTAACTAGAAGAGTAATGGGAAAATTAGGAAGATATATAAGTATTCCTTGTATCATGTAAGAAGCAAATGATACAAAAATACCTAAAGATAGAATTATATTGAGAGATGTCTTTAGCGTAATCATGAACGCTCGCCTCCGCTGCCAGTGTACCCTCCCCGGGCCACCCCAGTATGATCTTACAAGTGCAACTAATTTAAATTTCTAATAAAAAGTACCCGCAACCTTACAGTTTAACAAAATTTTACCTAATCTGTTATTTATTGTTTAACAGTTAGTAATTTGGTCAACTGGGTTTTATAAATTGGGACAATATTCGTAAAGGTTAAACCTTGAGACACGCAATTTTAAAATTTGTCAAATTTACTTTGATTACCTTGTATTATAGCCTGAAATTATATACATAATTACTGGCGACCACCCCAGTTGTGCACAGATACGGGTAACATTAATAATATAATTTGTTAAAATACAAAATTGCCAAACAAATAATATTTATAATAAAAGGATTCTACTACTAACATACAGGTGCGTGTTGGTAGTAGAATCAAAAGCTTGCTTAAAATTTTTGCCATATTGACGTAATTATATAAAAATCCCATGGGATTTTTATTAATTTAGCAATTCCAGAAGTTTTTCCGAAAAACTTTTGCCAATTTTCAAGAATTGCCGTTATCCGTGGACGTTATTAGGTGAGGGCTGCGCATTTGTCCCTTGATAAGTAAAAAACTAAAGAATATCTCACTAAGTTAAGCAGTTGTTGCCGCGACAGGGTGATAGCTGGGTGCCCCATCCTAACACTGGTTTTCAAATATCCGACCTCCTCCCTTTGTTGGAAGGTACGTAAAACGGTGAGGTCCTTGGGGTTCCGGGGATGACGTCAGATGGCAGCCATCTTAACGTGCCACACACCAAGATCCTCTGTAATTTAAGTGGTCCCTGGTACTAGACCAGGATAACGCTAAGCAGACTAGATTCATCATTTATCATATTTTTACTCACCAATGATTAAATATGAGACATATTTATTTATTTCTTGTTGACCGGTAATGTCTTTAGAATTTTGCTGCTATAACATTGTATTAAATTGGCGAGGAACCAAATTTCTCTTGTGAATAACCAATATGGTTATTAGTGTCGTATATGTCAAGGTCTAGTAAATCATATAACGATAATCACATATAAAACCGGAGAAAAGTGTGGAGCCATTCATTATATTATTTCGGTCCGTTCCATGCAGCTTTCCAAATGTGGAAGTCGTTTATATGTGAAACGTAGTTGTTGACAGTGTAGTGTTGTGTCGGTTTCGATAATATCGATAAAGTAACTCTTCAAAAATGTTAAGACATTTTCATTATCTGTCAAATATTGGAATCCTATCGAATATTATTGATGCGAGTGAGAGATTTTATGTTAATTTGATACGTTCACACTCATTATATCAATTATGTTACACTCCCGTTCTCAGAGAGTACATGAAACGAAATAGCGTGTCATTTAGTAAAAAAAATAATTCTCCCGAGGAATGGATGAATAATAAATCCAGGACTAAGAGCTGATTTTCTTTCATTTAATTCTGCTGATTTGATTTATGTAAAATAGATATTTTCTTTCCACGAACGAAAATAAACGAGCTAAAGAACGTGTGGAGAACCTCATCAAAAGTAAAGTTTTAAGCACTTAAAAATCTTACGGGGTGTGTCAATGTCTCCCGGATTTTTATGTTTCCATAAGCTGCGTAAAAGAAATTCATCCGAAAAATTCCAAATATTTTATCGATAACATCCCAGCACTTTTTCCGAGCCATTAACGAATGATTAGTGTGACAGCTGACATAATTTTGTAGACGATTCGTCCAACCATGTCGATACATCGTTTGTTATTACGAAAATAATATCGAGTTATGGGTATGTGGGCCGCTTTACTGTTAGAACAGTGGTTAGTTGATGTACATATTTGCAAAAAAATCTTAAGTGTTTCCCAGCATTTGAATGTTTATTGAATATCATGAATACTTTATATGCAGGGAAACATTGCTTAATTAGGGTTCCGTACCTAAAATGAAAAAAAGGAATCCTTATAGGATCACTGTCTGTCTGCCTGTCAAAACCCTTATTCTTAGAAACGCGTAAAACTATAAAGTTGTAATTAATATCAAAATATTGAAGTCTGTAGTTCCTTGAAGCTGTGAAAAAATCAACTCTCTAAGTATTCGCAATCAAGACATGGTCATATATGTTACATTTTCCATACATTTGCAAGGGGGACCAGATACTTCCCGTTGATCAACGGGAAGTACCATAAAACGGAAGTTTAAATTGAGTTTTACTTCTACTTCTTGATGTTTACTTCTATTTCGCAACAAATAAAAGAATGTTATTTGTTAATTTATTTATTTATCTCACACCCATTCAGAACGACGTGAGCTAATTACAGTGACGGGGAATCTTATTATTTACTTAAAAACTATTATTATTAAAAACTAGCGGACAGGATTATCGTTTAATGTGATGACTTGAATGATCTGATATTATCTTTATTTTTAGCGAATATTTTCACAAGAAATAGGTTAAGAATTCGCGCTCGTCCAACGACAAATGTTCGTGGATTATTTCCTCAATGCGATGATACATCATAGACAAAGTTATGCGGAACCATGCTTTATTGCCACGTGACCGGCACAACAACGAGGTGCTTATACCCAATCTCTATTTCGCACTAGCTGCCACCCGCGGCCTCGTCTGTGACATAACTTTGATGGGGTGTAAGAAAATCATTTTTTTTCTTTTTACTAAAGTTTTATGAGTTTTTACATATAATTTTACATATAATGAGTCGAGATGCTTAGAGGAGGTAGCAGATTTATCGGTGGCCGGCGTTTGAGTCGTACGCTAGTTAAGTAACTTTTACACCGGCTGGGTAATGGATAGGAGATCAATTCACACACACTGTCACAAAGAACCTCAGGGTTCATCATTAGGAAATAAGTTAAGTCTTACGACCCACCGATCCCCGTCTATAAGATCTTATAAAAGATCCCAAAGATTTCACGTCCCTTTTAAATTTGCTTCCAAAGGCCCAACCGCTTATTGTACTCGAGACGTTTTTTCCAAGAAATAATCGATATTTATTGAGAATTTTACGATATTAAATTGTGTAGAATTTTTCAGAGTACAAGTAGTCGCTAAGCGGAAAAAAATTCTTATTACAGGCGCGTACATAAAAATTTCATTACAAACCAGGGCTTGAAAAGACTAACGACAATTTTGACGTACAAATCTTGCGAGTTTTACGGCCAATTTCGCCTTGTATACCGTTTTCACTGCAATCTATATACTAATACTTGGAGTAACAGATTTCGGTACCATTACAAAAATTGTGCAGACAGAGGAGTTTGAAATTTGACACAATTATAGTTCTTATAGAGGATGGTGTGTGAATGCTAATATTTTTATAAAAGTTGCGTTATTAATTAATTATGTTATTAAAATAAATCGTCACGCACACCAACGACAAACGATTTATACACACATGTATACATTTTTTTTTTTTTTTAATTTATTTATTTATTTAAAAATTTACAATATACTTTACAATATATTATTTTACTATAAGATGTTGCAAAGCGTAATCCTGAAGACCGACCGACGATAATAATGTCGCTATACAAGAAATGTTAATGGAATTAAGTTAAAATATGAGAAAAATATAGTATAATGAAGAATTTATAATGAGCATACTTTATATTTAGCTTTAAGCGTAAGATTTATGACTGAATTTCGACCAGCCGGTGATATTTAGTTATGAGTAAACATTGAATACGGTGCGACAATAGATAGGCCAATGAGACTGAAATCTGATTTTTAGACTCAGGAAGCGAACATTAAGATATTAAGGCTTTAAAAAAAAAACTTTAAAAAAAAAAAACAAAACGTCCAAAAATTGACTCATTCTTAAACTATATCTATATTTGCCCCTTGTAGTATATAAACAAATCTACATAGAAATAAAAATGTCGCGATTGAGGATTGGACCTAAGAACATTGCGTGACGAGTATTGTAATAACACTCGATTTAATAATAATTTCACTTTCTACTACCGCAACTGAATTTATTAATCACTGGCGACTCCACTGGTCATGACAAGTTCTAGGATTGCAATTAGAAAATATTTATTTGGAAAACAATTAGAAAATATAGTTAAAAAATATCTACACTAAGACTTTTTTAAAACAGCTGTTTATTGCATATAAACAATATAATGCCTCAAGTGACTTTGTTATGGCTTTGTTCCCACAAATGATTTATTAATCACGGACGACTGCACAGGCCAAGACAGAGTTCTTGGATTCCAATAAGAATATAATTTATTAACAGGGTAATTGAAAAAATAAATTTCCAGACTTAATTGTAAATATCGTTAGCACGAGTTTCTCACATATCCAGGGCCCACTTATTCAGGTTTCACTGTATAACAAACGTAGAAGATTTCTTTGGAGCCATGCACAATGACAGTCGCAGGCGGTCGCAGGCGATACAAAATAATGTTGTATAGCGCATTTTACTGGAAATTGTAAAAAGTTTCACTTTCACATGCGCCCAAAGGTGATAATTTGGGGAATTAACAGTGGTTGGACAACTTTCACCGCGGCTCGGGCGGTTAAGGTCATCCGATGGACGGCCGCCTCTTTTGATATATTGACGCATAACTATACTACAGGGAAAACACGTCTTTTAAGTGCCAAATAATTTCTTAACATTCCAAGGGATCAACGTGTGTTTGCATGTATCATATGATGCACAGGAAAGGACCAAAGCAGTGATGATTGGCGAACAGGTGTAGAATTAAGAGATTCCTTTCAAATTTCAAAATATCATTTATTCATTTAGGATTTTTGAAAGCACTCATGAAAGTCATTTTTGAGCAATTATATATATTTCTTCTAAGATGTGTTATATTTTGTTGACAAAAAAAACGACTTAGAGCTAAGCTAGACTTTTACTATGCGGATATGCATATGCGAAGAAAACTTAGCTTTACATCTAAAATATTAGAACCAAAAAGTCTACAAATTGTCGTCGAAAGGACTGTCTAAAATGCTTATTAAAAAGCCAAATGGAATAAAGAAATTTTGACCTTTGACTTTGAATACGTATGATTGCAATTAATAAAATTAAATCAAATTAACATGTGTTATTAGGTCAAAAAGTTTTAAGTCCCGACTGGGTTGGATAAATGGGTTTGGTTGATTCAAATTAATCTCCCTGATTATTGCAAATTAATGTATTAATTTTAAGCTAATGTTTTACAATTGAATGACTTATACTCTCGGCTTAGCTTAGTTTCTCATTTCAACATGGAGGATAATGCTGCCTAAAATGAATATTATTACCAAGTTTAGGAATAAGTGGACCATCACCTAGCATTACTAGTTTATTGTATAGTCTTATTATAATTGTAGACTTAATTTTTTTTACTTTGAAAGATTCGATTCGTGATTTAGAAATGATGTGATTGAGTCAAACCAAGAATATGGATTTTTGACTCGACGAGCAAGATGAATAAAGTTTTTCTTAATGTGCACAAACTCTGAGTTAATATATGCATCTTAAAATGTTTTAGAATACTTTACTTCTAATCCAAACGTCGGAACACATATTTACGTTAAACAAGTTTACTCTCACTGTTTCTAATCTTATCTGTGATAAATCCTATATATTATAGCGTTTGATCTATTCTATGAATTTTAATTTTGTTAATGAAGCTTTCCATCCAGCATCACATCCGACGAAATAATTAACATAGAATGGCCATACGTCGGCAACCCAGCTCTTTCCGATCGGCACGACGCTTTGGGCTTTGTTGGAATTTTTGGCTTTGAGTTTTTGGCGTGTACTGCTCCTTTGATATAGGTATAAATAAATATATATCACGGGGACTGTTCCGAGGAATTATTCGAGGCAACTGAATTTGACTGCTGGTCATAACATCAAAATTGGAAATTCCACCCACATCGGAATAATACAGTAATTTCCTGCATTTTCTGTTCATCACTACCACTTACGATATTGAATCTATACTCGATACTAAAATATGAAGATGGAGAGTTTGTTTGTTTGTTTACTTGAACGCACTAATCTCAGGAACTACCGGCCCTATTTGAAAAATCTTTCAGTGTTAAATAGCCCTTTTATCGAGGAAGGTTATAGGCTATATATCATCACGCTGAGATTGACTCTATTTTGTTTCACCTAATTTTACGTGAACGAAGTCGCGGGCACAGCTAGTCTTCAATAATAGTCAAAATCGGTCGGGTATTTCTTTGTTATAACCATTTCACAATAATCCTGATATGGTTATTTTTTACATATGACTATAAACACACTGACCGCGTGTTTATATCTGTATACATATAATGTATATGTATACAGATATAAACACGCGGGGGCAAACTCGAGACGGGAATCACACCCACAACCCCAGAGCGGAAGGCTGGGTCACTACCAACTGCGCCAATGGGACAGGAATTGATGAGGCTTGTCGCAATATCTTGTCACTTCTTTACTTAATGGAGTAAACATTCAGTTCTTTTGGGTGAAGCAAAAGAAGTTGCAAGTTTGTTTTAAGGCAGCAAGTGGAGCATTAATTTTAGGACAACAAAGGCTTTTTTCAGGCCAACCTTTTTGATTATAAGTGCTACGGATCCAGGCTTTTATTTGACTGAAAGGAAGTAATAGGGTGGATAATTCTTAGCCCTTCCACTCGAGCGGACGCTGTAAGGCCGGCGTTGTAATATTTATTTTTTTATTTCATTGTAACATGACTTTACTCATATTTTTTCGAGCTAACTCCGTAAGAATCCATTTTAAAATTTATGCTCGTTTTGTGAATATTTATAGGAAGTAAAATCAAACTTTACGCGTCCTTGAAGGAGGAAACTGCAGCCGTACCTTTATCGGAGTACACACATTTTCGGGTACCGTAGTCCCAAAAGCAACCATTATAGTATCGGTCTGTCCGTCTAGAAGGTGATCCCTAAGATTTTCAAACTATTAGATGTACATAGAGACTAGAAATTTTTCAGGTTGATAGAACATGCTAAAAACTATCTAGGAAAATTATTTTGAGCAAAATCGGTAAACAAAT
Source organism: Charaxes varanes (assembly GCA_024363005.1). NCBI lineage: Eukaryota > Metazoa > Arthropoda > Insecta > Lepidoptera > Nymphalidae > Charaxes > Charaxes varanes. The sequence goes on along the minus strand of JANCMC010044246.1, from coordinate 500,473 downwards.
TTTAAAGATACTTAACAAATCGATACGGAACCCTTCAATATAAACGTATCTTGATATGCTCTTGGCCATTTTTATATAACGAAGAACGGTTCACCCAATTGACTGCCGATGTCAATATACAATTGCACCGACCTTTGAGAAAATCACTAAACAAAACCAACGCAGACGAACTTGAGGGTATCAACTAGTCTATATATCAAAAACCACGCGTACGAAACCGCGGGCACCAATGTATCCTCGCAATAGCTACCTGACCCTCGGCATTAATTAATGCCAGAGTCGTAAAATTAAACCCTTTTAGCACGTGTTCAACATCAATACGTTTTGTCCCACTCGTACCTGTTTATAATTGTAATAGCAAGAACGAGATAGTCGATTGAAGGCTAAACGTTAGATGGTTTTCATTGCTTTTCTAAGCAATTGAACTAATTGTAACTCTCTACTCATAATCTGTGTGGGGTCCGTGGATAGGACATATAATATCACTTAGGAAACAAGGAGTTTGAACTCGGGGATTAATTTTAGTTTTTGGCGAATTCTTTGAGATCTTCAAGAAAAGCTGCTCTTTTCTTGAAGATCTCAAAAAATTCACCCATCCGTCAATGGCCGGCAAAGCGTCTGCAAGCCTTCTGATGTTGCTGTAGATTACAGTGGTTCCATGGGCATCCCTAGTCACTCAGGTGAATCGCCTGCTCGTTTACCCCTGGCTATATAAACAACCAGTGAGATAATAAAAGTAAATAAAAAATATATTAAATAAGATGATAGACGACCGCGCGGCAGATAAAGAAGGAGATGAAGGAAAACCTTTGCATAACATAACACTCCTATCGGGGTCTTTCCTGGAGTGGAATCTCCTGGGAGTACGGGCCTCGAGGCGAACCTCCGCGCCCGGGCTTGTGTCTCACCGCCAACTGTAACTGAGCCTCAATAGCTCAACGGTATAAGGTATGGACTGAAATCCGCAAGGTGCCCAGTTCAAACCCCACCGCCGTTGGGATATTATATTTTTGTAGAAAACTGAATTCCACCCGGCAGCCCAATTCGTCTGACCAACAAGAGGACTGGGAGTGTGGAGTTTCCTCTAATTAAAATATGATACAATTAGTTAAATACACAATGCCACAAGGTTTAATGAGTATTATGTCACATGTTCCAGCTAGTATATGTATAAAAACCTTGTTTCACATGTAGGATAAACTCTGAATCAACTATTTCAAAAGAATTAGCCCAATTTAAAAGATAGGATACTGAATCGTCATAATGCAGGAGCCAGACATAGCTCAAAGTGTTTGTACATTTTTGTCCTTGAAGACTACAAAGTACTATAAAACTGCACAGCTACACAAAGTCCCCGGCCACTCTACATGATCATTGAAATGAAGCTATGTCTGGCTCCTGCATAAGAGTACCTGGATGATTTTACATCTATGTTGCAACAAGACTTGCTATGTCTGCTAGTTGGTGCATTAAGTGTGTTAAAATTAACTTTATCAAAAAAGGATACATGCCACGGATGTTTCCTTCATATTTAACAAATGCAGTTCACTGAATTCCATTGATTTAATAAACTTATCTATATGCTTTTTTGTATACTCAGTCCCACATCCGTCACAATATATACCATCATCCTTTTTAAATTCACCATTGATAGTAACTTCTTCTATCCCATTTGTGATAACTTCTTGAGTTTTTTCATCGTCTACTGCCTTTTCTGCTTTTTTTTCAGGTTTCTTTACCAATACCAAATTTTCTTTCCACTTGATGCTTATCGGGTAATCACATTTCGTATTAAGACATTTTGCTGAGTGCAAGTATTTATAGTCATTTTTATCTGGAATTGAATCTTGTTTGAAAAATATTTTGCAACTTTTCAAATTCAATATAAAAACAATCATGCGCTCGCATCACAGAATAATTACCAAAAGAAATAACTCACTTGTCAGTGTTTATATTATTATAAAATACTGATAATCTATTAAAGGTCACTTAACACGAAATCTCGGAAACCGCGAGACGTACAAACAGGGCCGGCCTTACCACATAGGGCTAACGGAGCGTCCGTCCCAGGCGCGGAGTCACAAGGGGCGGAACTATTTTATATGCAATTATTTTAAATATATTTTATATACGAGGCATGTAAGGGGGGCGCCATAATTGGATCTTGCTTTATCGCAAAATTTATGTCAAGTCAGCACTGCGTACAAAGATGAAATTTGGCAATGAGTTGGTTTATAGTTATTAAACATCTGCTAAAACGGGATTTTTTTCGTTAGGGTCAGAGTTTGGAGATTTAACGGCCCTGGCAAGTTCTATTTTAGGCAGATGAAATCACGAGAAACTTTTATATATTTATCTTTACATTGAACAATAAAAGATCAAATCAATATATTTTTTGAAACCTGATCATTTTATAATGATATACCGAAATAAATTGTAAATGCAATAAAGTTTTTTAAATTGTAAGCATTTCATAAAATAGCAGCTATTTTTGGTCTACAATCAAAAAAAAGACTAGTTAAATTATTAAAATAGTACAAACAATGTTTATAATATTAACTTGAACCAATACACTGACTAGTGTTTTATTATATGGAAATATAAATAGAAGAAATACAAAGCATAGTTGAACGGCCATAAGAAGTAATTCAGATAATAAATAAGTATGCACATCTAAAGCATTTACCCATGCACCTGTCACACGCGCAAAGAAAGTAGTAATTCTGTTGTAATTCCATTTGCCGTTCATATGGAGTCTTCATCAAGTCAATATATGAAATTCGGACCTAAAAAAGAAGTAGTGCTTTGTATGGTGCGTTCAGTCTAAAAATGCACGCCCCTCCGCTACATATTATATACAGGACTGTATGACACACGGACGTCTGTTCCTAAGGTAGGCAACTTAATGCCTGTGTTATAGCCAACAGGCGCCTGTTATACACAAATATTTTTTTTGTATAAATATATAAATACATACATATAGTACACCCAGACTCGAGGTGCTATATAAAACTATAATGAAAGAGATTTGAAAATAAATTACTATGAGACTAAATTATTATGCTTTGAGGTTTGTAGTTTTCTTTTTAACTTTAAGATTTCCCTTGTCTATCCAGGATCTAAGGATGCTGTGACCTTGTTCAAGCTCACAGGTGTTATTCAATTAAAATATAATAGTTGTTCGAAGGTGTAATTTTTAATACGAGGCTGTCAAAAACCTCTAAATAAAATATAAAGAGAAAAAAGATTTCCAGTGTGGTGAATGAGATCCTGCATTTTTTTTAAACACTAAGCCCTCATTCGCACGAGAGTTAAAAAAGCGTTGCGTTAAATTTAAAATAAACTTCTACAACGTCACCATATACATAAGTTTGAAAAAAAAAATGAAAAACTAAGCGCGGAAGACAAAATTTCCGCCTCTCTCTCACAATGTAATTCTACAAATGTGCACTCGGCTTAAATACAAATAAATCGAAAGAAAATTCTTGATTTCCTCTCAGCCAGCTTGTTCGGCGCGGAGTGAAAAGCACGGACTTTATTTCAATAAAGCCAGCGGTTTTTGAAATCATTCGGCTTTCATACCTTTTTCCCACATCTTATTTACGCTACATGAGCTAAGAAGCCTTTTAAAAGAGTGTAGAGAGGCAGAAAAATCTTCGAGTGTTTTGTTTAGCGTGTGCATTTTTGTGTCTTGGAATGTGAAAATGTGAATATTTCGTTTTAAAAGTCAAATAACCTTGCACGAATTCGCAATTTAAAGTAAAAAAAATGTGGAATTAATAAACGAGAGATTTTGTCTTCCCTAATACTATTTGTCTAAAAATCTCTCGCATTGATTTTGATGGCAATACTATAACATTAGTAAGTATATAGAAAAAACAGATATAAAGGTAAAAATGTTGTTATGTTATTCACTATACCATCGGCTCAAAGCTATTAGTATGTTAACGAATAGTGTAGGGAATGCGGGACACTCCGACAGATTTATAGACGAACTAAATCTATCTGGAGATATATGTGTACAAATGCAGCGCTTGTGGCTTTAGTGCGTACTCCTGATAATTATAAACCGTTATCTTTATATGTTATTTATAATAAACAAATAGTAGTACATGACCTTTCTAATTTTTTTTAATAGGGCCGTAAATGGCTTACGAACATAACATTAGCTTTAGCATCAGTCAATAATTTTTTATTGTGTTTTTCTTTGTCTGTCTGTTTGTATTATATTTGATTTTTAAGATCATTTCATATGCCACCGGTTTGACTTTGATATTGTAATGTAATGAAGTTTATAGAAAATATTTAGTGTATCGCTACGAATATTGAAAAGGCCTTAAAATGTAGGTAAAATATGACAGCCTAAAAATATGTGTAATGCCAGATTAGCAGTTCTCAGTAAAGGTGCAACGGTTTGTTTTATGTCTAAATTTTGTCTATATTACAACATTTATTATTAACTTTATGGCACAACTAAAAAAAAATGTTGCACAAAAGGAGAGCTTAATCCTAAAATGATTTTCTGCCAGCCTACCTTAGACGTCCAAGAAAAAAAAGCGCAAGTGTGCAAGTGGGGTGTCTATTAGTAATAAATACAATTTATATAAGTAATTATATAAAGAAATGTAAACTATATGATAAAAAATAATAAATGCACACAAAAGAAAAAAACATTTGTAATTTGTCATTTTTTTGGAGTACGTACATTAATATTTTAACCAAATTTGAACATGGCACTGTATTATTGAAGTCGAAAATATTGTCTATTTTAATCACTCAACAGGGGTATATCCCATTTCCTGACTTGATTATATTGTATAACATCTCTTTACAAAGATGAATTTTATACATTGATATAATCAGTCCGTCTCGCAAACTTAGCATAATAGGAGAGCCAAATTTCAAAAGGGTGTTCAGTAGTGGGGTGCCTCTGTTTTGCAATTTTGAAAACTTCGTTTTCAGTTTTGGCTTTTTCTAATTTGTCATAAAATTTAGATACCATCGACCTCGTTTGTATGTAACGATACAATTCTGAGATGTGAATAAGAAATTGCTGTAGTGTACTTACCAATTAAATACAAGGTAAATGTAGGCAAATTATTATGTCAACAAGTTTTATCTATTAAGGAATTAATGTGAAATAAGATTTGCAATGTGCCTTACTTGTTAAGACATGAGCTCCCACCGTAGTTTATGTCATAATTCGCAGGTGTTTCGCGTTTCCCAAGAAACGTGCGAGACTCCAAAACGAAGGATAGAATACCCAGATTTATTTGTGCAACCAAGTGCCAGGTACTCTGCGCATCTTAAAAACTACAAGATGTTTTGCTTAAATTCACATATGTGCACGTCTTTAACTCGTGGGAGCTGTTCGTGTCTCCGCATGGTGGGGGATAAATTGCATTAGTGTAAATGTACTTCTTTTATTGTTTAGAACTACTCTTTGTTCCACCCTAGAACGGGAGTCATTAGGTTAGATAGTGCTCTTGTACCTAACATTGGACAGGAGTCACTATAGGATAGTTAGTTAATAGTTTTTTTCTTATTATATTATATAGAATTTTATATTATATATAAGGATTCTAATCTCCGACTTCGAGACGAATCATTCTAGTAACTTTTTTTAATATATAACATTTTTTTTTAATACTTTAGTTTTCTTTCTGCACCCTACGCTGCGGCCCAACTTAATTTACTTACTAATATTAGTTCTTAAGTTTGCTAACATTTACATATTTAATGAATTTTTATTGTACTACTTACTTTAGTGAATTAAGAAAATCCTGGAACGCTACATTTGAATTTATTGATCTTTCCGTAGGAATCCTATCAAAATCTAATAATCTGTATCAAAGATTACCTTAGAGAATTTCTTTTATTATAAATGAGAATGAAGCATAGAATATGTAAAATAATGAAATCATTTGTACGATACAAAAACTAAGTCACATGATCTACTTTTGTTTTTCGATAATTGGGGGAAAATTGATCAAAATAAAATAACTTGACAAGGAGTTTAAAAGTTTATGATACTAATTTATTTTAGTACAAAGGAATTTACATCTAATATATGAAATTTTCTTAATAAAAATTGACAATAAAGCAACAGAGATATACTATTCTGCAGTGTGAATTACACTGACAACTGACGCTGTGAGCCATTTACTTGAAACTCATTTAAACGCCAAAAAAACGTGACTAGAAAACAAAGGAGGTCTCTAAGCCGCCATTGCTGTTTTATTCTGTCTGTAGATTAAAAGATAATGTTTATGTACACGTTTTGTAAAGATATTGTAGTTAAGGACTAGCAAAATTGCACACCCAACTTGCTTCTATGGTGGTTGTTTTTGTAAATAGTTATAAATAATTATACTTCATTTTGTTGTTATACTTCCTTATTATACTGTTATACACTCATGTACTAAATAATCCATATTTATTTTAAGGTAGTAGAAGGCAAGGCGTATACCGCTAGCGCCGTGCCTTCTATTTGACTTAAAAAAAAACTTGCTTCTATGAAAAATAATCAGATATAAGACAAAATTTTGATACATAGAAAATTTAACAGATCCACTAAAATTTTGAATGTTTAAATATCATCTAAACGAACTGTTTATACTAATATATAGTAATATACGAAGCTGAAGAATTTTTTTGTTTGTTTACTTGAACGCGCTAATCTCATGAACTACTGGTCCGATTTGAAGAATTATTTCATTGTTAGACAGTCCATTTATCATTACGCTAAAATTAAATCTATTTTCTTACCTAATTTCACGCGGACGAAGTCGCGGGAACAACTAGTTTTAATTATAAAAGTATATGATCATAGTATTGACTTATATTCAGTAAAAGGCCTGTAGCGGCCGCTACATAACAAGATGGCAATGATGTCGGGTGGGAAAAGGTTACACCAAAGCAAACTAGATGGCGCTGTACGGATTACGACGACCGCAGTACAAAAACTAACTCACGCAGTCTCGGCATTACAGTTAATTTGTAAACACTTTAATTTTGTTTATATGCGAGTAAATTATATGTAATAAGAAAACTAACTACTGACACAGATCAGTGATCAGTCAGTACATGCAAGTACTGAGATTAGAATAAGGTTGGGCTCCATATCATATATGGGAGGGTCAAGATAAAAAAGCAACAGGTGTCAACTTATTTGTAATATATAGTCACTATCGAGGCAATCGAAAGCCGATATCTTTGATAAGATGTTTTTGTTTTTAACAAGATTAACTATTTCCCGACTGAAACAAGGTTATGATTTCATAGTATATATTTTGCGATCGCTTTAAATTCCGTTTACGAATTATTTTTGAGGATTTACAAAACCCTATTACGGACGTACTAAATACTAAAATTGTGGCATTTACGGACAGAGACTCCCGTTATGATCACCAGAATTAAATATAATTAATATAATATTGTTTGTATTAATCACATTGACACAAATTTATGTACAGCGAGTGCCATAACTCTAAACATTTTAATAAATATCAATGAGAAACAACAGACGACAGTCAGTATTTTAACTATTTATTCAATATTAAAGAACCCGGCAGACGTTGTCCTGCTCGAACGTTGGCTTACTTTTTATATTAAATTATAGAGCCATCTATTGGTCGCTTACGCCACCGAGCGCTCACCGCCTGCGCCGGCCTGCTCTGTCTCCCTATCTTAAATCTCTTACATCTTCTAAGATATTTATTTTAATGATATGCTGGAATAGGCAATTTTGATCTGCATAAAATATACAAAGTATCTAGCATATTTAAATGGATAAGGATGAACACGGTATTCTTTAAAGTAGCTTTATAAATAGTTCATTATTTTTTTGTAATATATAAAAGATAAAAATGTGGGTTATACTTTGGAGATACACATATGCCATTGCGGACTTTATTATAGATCTTTTAAAAATGTACAATTATATAATACATTATTTTGTTCTATCTCATAAGGTTTACCCAGCGCACGCGACGGAAACGCACAAAAATACGTTTTTTTACGTCATGTAACAAAATAGCTTAGCCACAAATCATTGAAATTCTCGATTTTAATCTCCTATTACATAAATGTATTATACATATAAACATTCCTTTTGAATCACTCTATTTTTTAAAAAATCCGCTTCAAAATCCGTTCGTATTTTTAAAGATTTAAGCATACATATAGGGGGTTGACAGATAGCGACAGCGACTTTGTTTTATACTGTGTAGTGATGGATAATATAAATGATGGAATAAGGAGCGAATACACCGTGAACTTTTTTTTCAACGCCTTTAAAACAGAGACAAATAGTAGTATGGAGTAGCATACTCCTAGACAAGTAATTCGCCGCACTAAAAATCCTATTAACACTGACCTTGCGCTTACGTCACCTTACGACTAGTGTTTAGTTCAACGGTTCATATGAATTTTGTAATAGATCAAATTGATTGGTTTTTACCAACAACGTACAGGTTTTCCTCGTGTATATATTGTGTCGTCTGAGTGTACGCGATCTGTTAGTTGTCCATGGAAACCACCTGTTGTAGAATGTGAGCTATAGTAACCAATAACTGGTTTAGTTGTTGCAAAATTTTTAGTTCAACGAACGGTTTAGTGATAAGCGTTCTGGAGTTGTTATCGTGTGTTTGCAAGATCAATAAGTATACTGTGGGTATCCTGATATTATTAGGATTTCGTATTTATTATCGTATGTATATCTACTAGTGATTTTTTTAGTTTTAACGTAATAAGCAGAGCTTTTCTGCGCGGCTTGCTTTAGTCACATCGATTTGCAAAAAAGGCTTATTTCAATCGTCGGAGATGAAATATGACCTTGAATTTGATTCAAGACCGAAGACGTCTTTTCTTTATGTTTTACTTGATGTGAATATTTTTTGATTTTTTTTGTAACTCTATGAATTTCGTTCGACGTTCATCATTCGAAAAATTCACTTGTATAGCTTCTTGAATGCTTTCTCTCTCCAATTCGTTAAAAGCGAGTGTGAGGTTATCTCGATCGGATGTTTGCGGACGGTGGCAGAGTAACCCTCTTAGACATTGACCATCTTCATCGAGTTCGCCTTCCATTACAAAAGGTGGGGCTAACGCGGTAACGATACGAAAACTAGTGCGCGCTCCGGACGACTGGCCATGGGCGACCAAACGACCTCCTGGCCATACAATAGTATGCAAGCTTACACTGCGACCCATCACATGTCCAACTTCTCTCCATAGGTTCCCACCTTCAGGGTTCGATATTAAATTTAAAAATGTAAATGACGCTGTCAACGCGGGCTCAGGATGCTCCGTACCACCTGCTAGCGCAGCCGCTGAAGATAGTCGCATCTCTCTGAAAATTGATAATTAACTGGTACCTATATCTATAACGCATAGGAATAAAATTGCGGAGTCCATATGTGATTTTTGTCCTACTCAAATCGTTAATGTCATAAACAAGGTACCGATACCAGGTTTTACTTTACAAATTTTAGAAAAGTTTGCTTCCTGTCTTGTTCTCTTTTTAAAAATAATTTCCGAAATAACTGGACCGATTTTCATGGGATTTGAATAGGACTACATAATCTTAAAATAGTATAGTGAGTTAAACTAAAATAATTTTTATGTCGAATGTATGTACATATTTACAAATTTAGTTAACTAAGAAATGTTTGAATTAACTAAAATATTTGGTAAAACAAATCTACATCATCATAATTATCATCATTGTCAATTTTTAAATGATCCACTTTATACCATACTGAAAGATTATTAGATTGTAAGCCAAGAAAACGACGCGAAAGTGCTGGGCTTCTAAAGTAATATCTTAGAGTTTATCGCGAAACGATGTAGATAAAGCTGGAAACCTCTAAATCCTTCACTTTACTGAAATTACAGACCCAAACGCTTTTCTTTGGACAATTTAACATGAAAATGACTTTGATAAAATTCGTAATAACTTTGTTAAATACTCCTTAAATATAAAAAGCATTTTAATCTTTAATTTAATTAATTTCAGACTGAATAAAAAATATATTTCTTATTATATTTAGTATATTGTATAAATTATTTTTTTGAAGCGCCTTCAAACAACTAAGCTCTTTTTTTTGAGACAACGAACTACGTATAGCTGTAATTAAAATGATAGGCGTCAGCTATAAAAGAGACACCAGCGCATAAAAAGGCTTTACTAGCTGACCTATATCGGCCACCCTTTGACTTAGATACAAAGGAAAGTATGAGCCATTATGTGATTATACTTTTTAAGACCGTGAAAAGAATGCCTCTAAAATGATAAGCGTCAAAAATAAATAAAACAAGAGTGCATAAAAGACCTTTGCTAGCTGACCTACATCGGCCGCCCTTTGACTTAGATATAAAGGAATGTATCTGCTTAGAGTCAGCCAATACAAGGTCATCATTTCGCCGACTCAGCGTGCAAGGTCTGGCTGTCAGCCAAAATTTACTTCCGTAGATCTGCTATATTTTGTTTTCGACGCTCCGGGATCGAAGTCCGGCGCTCGCAACGGACGACCGCCCTTACAAAACACGAGCGTCCTAGTCGCGTTCGCTCTGACTTACGTAAGCCTCTCTGCTTTTTACCGTATTTGGTTATTTTAACTACTTTTTTTATAAAGGTTGCGATCGCCGTCGAAATCTACATTTAATAAACGTTATATCAAAAGATTGCTTGCATTGAAAAGAACATTTTGAAACTATCAATTCGATACAAAATAAAGAAAAAATTAAAACCTGCGTCTTCTAAAAACGCAGTTCGATGCTGCAATATAAACGTTTTGATATTTTCATCAAATTGATTTCACCTTAAAAAGAACTAGGCTACTAAAAATAAAAGGAATATATGTCAGGTCAGTAAAATACGTTGGAAGCCAAATTTGAAACTTGTCAAAGGGAACCGAAAAGTTCGGTCATTTGCAGATCTTCCAACCTTTTTTAATCCATTATTCATTTATAGCACAATGTTTACCAGTATAAATAAAGGGGAAATTAAAATAAAATTAATGCTTAACATTATTATGGTACACGATGTACCAGTGTAGCGTTGACAGCATTTGAGAGTTCAATTTGTCAGCGTCGCACCTGGCAGCACCTGGCAAGGACTGATTGATGAGGGTGCCGGCAAATTCACAGCGATTTTAGCACCTCAAAATGGCGCCTCAATACACCGAACAAAATGTGCAATAGACATTAAACCGTTGTTGTTGTAAAACATTTTTGATTATAAGTAAACATTATTTTATTTCTGATTCATTTTAAAAATAGTTAGGTAATGAACACTGTCTTGTGATAAAAAACTAACATATGAGCAAATAAATAAGAAAATTATGCTTGCAAAAAAGTAGATAACATTTTTAAAATCATATATAAATTCATTTAACATTACCAAAATTATTAGTCCTTTAATAATTACAAGAACGATTTTAATATTATTTAGACAGACAAAAATTAAAAAGTATTTGGCTTAACTGCAAGGCTGAAGTAACACCAATATAGAAAGTTTTTTAGAACACAAAATTTGTTACATTAAAGTAAATAATTAATGTACAAAAACACAACTAGCCATGCAGTATTAGTAAAATATTCATCGTACTAAATTTAGCAAAATATGTTTACTTAGGAAATAATAAAAACCTACCAAGGGAGAGACACCATATTTAATTATATCTATGTACAAATTGCGTTTGGCCGACGAATTTTTGTTGCCGCTATCGCCAGTATATCGACTAGGCCATACCTACACGCCGATTTCTGTACTATCATTACAAACAGTGGTAAGTTATTTACAAATTACTGATAGCTTATTAATAACATTTCACTATTAAAATTTGTTTTGGGGCGATATCTTGGATATTGTATTACGTCAGTCTCAATTTGTTTTGCATTTAAAAATTCTGCTAGGTTATTTATTCCATTGAAAAAATATAATTAAAAATGAGCTTTAAGACGTTCCATTAAGGTAGAGAATAAAACTCATAACGTTATTAAATATGGCAGACGGCGATGGAACGTGGTGGGTTTTCTAATGTTGTTATCTCTCTGTCTCGCTCTTATGCCAATGAACCGGCAATGTTCGATGTCAAGGTCAGATATTAATAAAATATACTTCATTAGTAATTATTAAAAATGGGTAAATGCTAAATAATGTTCGTTACTCGATTAGGTAGCTTATGAACGTTTATTTTTATTAAAAATAGATTGCGTATTTGATGTTAACATTATTCTAAATTGTCAATAGATGGCGTTGTATGTCAGGATCATTTTAAATATCTACTTTTATAAATCGCTACTAGATGGCCCTATACGCACTAATAATAAAATGTTTGTATATAACCAGCGGTCCCGGCAAACGATGTCTTCTTCTTTGGCTCAACTGCTGATAGCCAGTAAACAATCTCCCTTATGTATTTCTCACAAAACGTGATACTGTCCGTATCTATACTTGATATATAAAGCTAAAGAGTTTGTTTTCTTACTTGAACACGCTAATTTCAGGAAGTACATGCTCCGATCTGATAAATTATTTCAGTGTTAGATAACCTATTTGTCGAGGAAGGCCCTGAAGATATGTATACATATAATATATGTATATATATATATATATATATATATATATTACCTTGTTTGTACGATCTTTGTCCGCGATGTCCAGAACTACTAAACCGATTTTAATCACATCTGCACACCGTGTGCAGTTTGATCCAACTTGAAAGATAGGATAGCTTACTTCTCAATTTATTGTCGCAAAAAAAAATAAGTCGGTGTAATGTATACACGTTCGTAACTTTCGAACGACTGCACCAAATTGGATAATTTCTTTTTTGTTGTGTTCGTTATTGCTAGGACAAGGCTCGCGTGAGAAAAAAAGGAATAGCAAAGCGAAAGCAAAAAGGAAATGGAACAGGAACGGGAACGGATTGATCGCAACGTATTCTGCCTTATCGTACGTTTATAAAACACACGATTTGAAAAACTAAACAATGGTGTCTGTTACCGCATAACGAATAACCTCTATGGCTTCAGCGTGTAGAGGGGAGCCAAACAATGAACTATTATCATAATTGTTTTTAAGTTGGCGACCGTTACTCTGTTGCATCATGGCCTATCGACCAGTTGACAAATGATTATTAAAGCATATTATTCGTTTTTCCAAAGCAAGCAGTTTTCCAGTGCGTTTGGGAACCTACAGCAGTGTTTGCCAACCCCGCGCCCACGGTTGATCTGTAATGCGAACGGTGCAAGACTTCCAAAAATATCATTTGTCTAAACTGTTTTCAATGCAATAAAAAAATATTATTTTCATCTACTTTAGTGTTTTGAGCATATTGAAAAGGAACAAAAAACTGTTTTCTATCGACCATTGTATTAATTTTTATTTTATGTTTATTCTTGTTTACTTCTTATTTCTTACTTATAGGTATATTAATAATATTACCAATAATAATTTTATTATTGTATCGTTAATAAACGTTTATTATTATTATTGTCTATTTCACCCATCTAAAAAAATACGCTCACGGCGCTGAAAAAAAATTTCATTTCGCACTTGAATTGAAAAAGGTTGGCCACCACTGGTTACTGTTAAAAGCCGCTAGCGTGCTCTAGCCTCTAACACTTACGAATCCGATTTCAGCCGGCGGTCCTGTGACGTCAGCAATACCGACGCCCACGCGAAGACCATCGACTGCACAGACGCAGACCAACAAGAATGCTGCGTACCACGCGCGTCTAGACATCTGGAAATAAAGCTAGAATTAAGAACAACATACAGAGTCCTAAGACTTAAAAGTCAGACGATTAACAACAATCTATTTCGCGTGACTTTGTCCGCGTAAAATTAAACTTGCGAGAGCCCCTAGGCTTCCTTAGACTGGTCCTATCGAAAAATGCGTTCTTAGCGGATGTATGTAACTATTATTAATGCCGAAGCCAGACATAGCTCAAAGTGTTTGTACATTTTTGTCCTTGAAGACTACAAAGTACTACAAAACTTTGCGCAGCTACACAAAGGCCCCGGCCGCACTACATGATCATTCAAAGGAAGCTATGTCTGGCTCTGGCATAAGGTGAACTACTCCTTGTCAAATACCTCTGTACGTACCGCGGTTTCGCTTATATCTTTATAAGCGAACAGACTATTTTTTACATAGGTATTCATTACATGTCTTGTCCAAATTGACTAATATTAATTGGACAATTGGCTTTATTCCTGGGACCTATTATTTTCAATTGCTTCAAATTCTGAAGACAATTGAATTCAATAAAGAGCCAGGATCATGTAGCCAGTACTAATTTTAAGAAACGAAAACAACATTATTTCAATGACGTAATCTTGGCCTTTTACGTAAACTAGCTTTTACCCTTGACTTTGTACGTTAAATTTCTATAATTCAGAGAGTTTTTATTTCTTGGTGCGAAACTTTTAATAATTTTGCTTTGTTTTTAAGGTTCTTTAATTTAGGAACTTCTAGCGGCAAATAGATTATGTGTGTAATACATACGCTACGTATCACTAATGCCGGCACCAGACATACCTCAAAGTGTTTGTAGTTTTTTGTCCTTGAAGACTACAAAGTACTACAAAACCTTGCGCAGCTACACAAAGTCTCCAGCCACGCTACACATTCATTGAAATGATCATTCAAATGAAGCTATATCTGGCTCCGGCATAAGAAAAAGCGGATTAAAATAAATATTTTTTGAGCTCCATCTAAGATATGACGCGTAACATCAATAGCGGCCTGCATAGTTTGTAACATTTAGAATAAAGATACAAGACTTTAATAGTCTTGTTAAAATCGGAGATTAACGAGAATTAAAAAAAATAATTTAAACATCTGTGTCATAGTATGTATTTACTAAAATAATTTTATTATGACGCGGACGTTGCCAACAAACAATTCGTACCCGGTTCAAACCCCACCGCCGTTGGGGTATAGTCGCACCCACTCCTAATACAAGCTTTTAATTTAAGCTTAGTAGGACGGGAAATGGGAATATTAGACATATCTAAAAAGTATTCCTAATATTCTTTAAAAAAAATTATATATTGGACCTTATTTTTCGAGTCGAGTCGAGGGAACAGCTAGTATTTTAATTTCTTTACACATACAACACAATATTACACATACAACTATAACATATTGTTTTCTAAACCAAATACTTTAAACATTTTATTTATTTAATCACTGTAATATACTCACAGGTAGAGCAAAACATTCGGTCAACATCTCACCATATATTTCCCCGCAGCCGTCATTCTGGTGCTCTTTCCAAAGGTTTTTTAGGCCTTCATCCACTAAACAGCATTTACATTTCTGAATGTACACTGGGGTTTTAATTTTTCCCATATTTTATCAATAATAAACTATGTAAACATAAAAACAATTTTTATTCAAGGACATTACGTCACAGATTACATATAAATAAAAATAATGTAATAAAATACTTTCTTTAATCAGAGAGTACACGTTAATATCATTCTACTTTATTACCTCTTATTACTTATTATATTACTCTCTGAGTACGAATTAATCTCTCTGCTAGTGATTGAAAGTATCTAGCGTAGGTATAGAATGAGAATATAATAAGCAGGGATAACGATTCGATAATAAAAGTATATTTTTTGACGTACCCGTCTCAAGTCAACTGTCAAAGTCAGAAATCAAAATTCTTACAAAAGAAAATAATAAATAAAATTTTAATATAATTCGAAAATAATTTCTTTTTAAATTAAATCAAAGATATAAGTCTAGTTTATAAGTTTAACATTGTAATAATGGTTACACTTGCTTTTGCGTGATTATTTATAACCAAAATAATAGAAGAAATGAATCTTGTAAAAGGAAAAGGACCCCTTGTTGATCCGGGTCTTTGCCGATGTTGTGGAGGATTAAAAAAGTGTAGACTTTTAAACGTGGAATACACTTGGCTTGGTCAAAAGGAGGTTTATTCTGATATGTTCGTTGATTGCTTTGGCTTAGTGGTGTGTATAAAATAATTTAAAGCCAAAATAATTTAATGAAAAGTCACAAGGCTATATAAGGCTCATAAATCTAAATTTATTTACAATTATTTTGAGTCACGGTGTATGAAGAATATTTAGTAATGATACTTTATATTTTAAGTAAGGAAAAATTAAAATGCTTTTTCCCCATTAGCTTTCGAATCTTGACAGTGAAGCAGAAGGAAGGTTGATCTGTGCTACATGTGTTACTCGTCTAAGAGATGCAACTTCATTCAGGCATCAAGTTCTACAGTGTGAGGAGAAACTCTTGAGCACATATTTACAAATAGATGATGGTTGGTTGGTCTGTATAATAATTATGTTATAAGTAAATTTTTATTACTATCCTACTGCTAGACTCTTTATATATTTAACTGCTGAGCAAAAAAAATGAACTACTGGTGGACTCAAGCCACATAGGCTTGTCTAAAGTTTGGCTTGTTTGGTATAAGTCAGTTAACCAATCTCCTGTCTTTTCTTTTGTTTTATGAAATAATAATTTTACATGGTATGTCAGTCATAAGGTCTAGTACGAACATCATCTATTTGAATTATACTGAAGTTATTCTAAAGACAAAATCTGCATTGTTTAGTAGTTTTAAATAATATTTTGACTTTTCTATTCTTTACTTTCTTTTAAATCTTCCATGAAGTATAGGGAATGAAGCAAAATTAGTTAATTTTGCTTGAAGAAATGAAATTGCATTTAAATTTGTTAAAGCAGTTTTTGTGTTTTTGCGAGACTAACAATCATTGATTTTTATACATATAGATAATACATGTAATGTATGATACTGTGGTATGTTATAAATAAATAAATATATACAGGACTATATGACACACGGACGTCTGTTCCTAAGGTAGACAACTTCATGCCTGTGTTTCAAAGTCTTTGTACATTTTTGACCTTGAAGTCCACAAAGTACTACAAAACTTTGTACAGTTACACAAAGTCCCCGGTCACACTACATGGTCACTGAAATGATCATTCAAATGAAGCTATATCGATATATATGTTTTAAATTCATTAGTGTGATGCTTATATATTTAATTATGTAGTTTGTCAATACCTATTTATAAAAAAATATTAAAATATAAAGGCTAAATGTTACGTCAATTATTTATACAGATGTTATTTTAGACCTTTTCAAGTTTAAATAATATTATATAACTGGCGGATCCGTCAGATGCTGTCTTTCCCAAATTTTGGCTCATCTGCAAATAGCCAGTAAACCAATTATGTCTTTTCCATAAAACGTGACTCTGGCTGAATGTTTTAAGAAATAATTATTTTTTACTTGACATTTCAGTCAAAAGTCTAGTACCAACGCCATGTATTTGAAGTATACTGAAGTAACGAACGAATCTGGAATTTTTTTATTTTTAAATAATTTTTTGATTTTTTCTTTCTTACTTTTCTTTTATAACTTCCCAGAAATAAGGGGAATAAAGCGAAAGAAACAGAATTTAAAATGGTTTAGACGTTTCTGAGTTTTAGGGAGAGGAATGATTTTTATATGTACATCTATATTTAAGTTACTTGTACATCACAGTATACGGAAGAGAACACCAATATTTAAACCATAGGTTCAAAGTACCAGTAAGATTTAATTACAGTACTAACTGCAGAGAGCGAACGATAGTTAAAATTGCAAGCACGTGTATTCACGCCGACGGTGTAAACCAGCAATAATGTGCAAATAACTGCGCAGTAAGTGTAATGTTACCGCTTTTCCCACCCTTTATACCGTCTTACCGTCTGAAAGAGCAACAAAGAGCTAAAGAAACTGCGCGCTGAATGCGAACGTACACCGCGGGACAAATTGAAGTGTGCATAAAGGTAATATAAGTGTAAATAACAATAAGTATTGACATAAGAGTAATAAAGTGTAACAAAAGATGTGCGCAGCTTAGTCAGTGCCCGGCATTTCAGTTAATCGCTAGGTTAAGTAGCTCTTACCGCGGCCGAAAGATAGATGGAATTCTAATACTGCTTTACCTCCTCGGTGTTTCGTAAGGCACATAAAGCCGTAGGTCCCGATTCTTGTTACTGAGGGATATTAGCTAGGAGATTGTGGGGATTTCGGGGATGATGACAGACGGCAGTTGATCATCTTAACTCACCCCATAGCCATTTTCTGCAATCTAAGCCTACGATGATACTTTACAGGGATAACGTTAGGAAGAAGAATAGAGTATACTTTAAGTCTCGATCGCTCGACGGTAGAACTGTTTTGAGATCCATAAGGTAGTCGCTTCAAATCATGACGCGTCGTGACTAAGAGAACTTTAAAATATTTGACCATGTTAGTCCAAATTTAGACAATTATTAAAATATCAGTGAATCCAGAAATGAGTCGTCTGTTCTTACCTACTAGCTGTTTCCCGTACTTCGTCCTTCATCTGGCCCTTTAGAACAATTCTTTTTAAGCGGATGTCAACTAATTATAAGCTACCTCATTGCCAAATTTTATACCTCCCGTCATTTACGAGCTTTCGTATTAGGTGACCTTTCGCTTTTATTAAAATAGATTTATAAAGTTTTTCTAATATTCTTAACGTAACGTGCGGAATTAGAAGTAATTTGTATGTGATTAATATATTTCTAAAGATTACCGACCTTTTTAACACTAACTTTTTTAAATCTACACTAATTTGTAAAGCTGAAGAGTTTGTTTGTTCACTCGAAAGCTTATCTCTGGAACTACAGGTTCGATTTGTTAGATAGCCCATTTATCGAGTAAGGCTATCACGCTAAATGTTTTCCCCTAATTTTACGCGGATAAAGTCGTTAGTGTAGCGGCTGCTACATAGCAAGATGGCAATGATGTCAAGTGGAAAAGGTTACACCAAAGCAAACTAGATGGCGTAACTGACCAAAATGCTAGTTATTCCAGCTATGCACTACAAAGGTAACCGTATAAGGACAGATAAATGTAAGAATTACATGCATAACAACTTATCACACATTTTTTCCTATTTATAAGAGAAATGTGATTGTATAACCCTAGAAATATGTCTAAAACTCTTTTTTTGTTTCAATGACTCTTACAAAGGAATAACCATTGTAGAATAAAATAATTGAAATCTGTTAGTAACTGCTATTCTTTTCATTTATCATAATATAAAAACTATTTTAACTGCTTTTATTTAATAGCTCACAATTGTACAACAGTATAATTACAAATTATAACATAAGAAATTATTTACATCTTGATGTATGAAAAGCTTTGTTAATAAGTAAAATATTTTAGCACATTTCAGAATCATATCCCACTGGCTGTGCTTTACATATTGTAGTAGACTGAGAGAGACAAATAATTTAAAATCAGCTTTAGCTTATGTCCCATTTAGTACTCTTTAATATTCCAAGGCTTTCACCTATTTATATATGGACATATACACCAGTATATTATGTCATTTCCATTTCATTACCTTACCATTTGTACTTGATACTTTTATGAGATTAGCACAATTGTATTTTAATCTATAGAGGTAATTTTGTATAGAAATAAATAATGCATTTGTATTTAACAAAATCTGGCAGTTTGGTAAATCAAGCTGGCAGGCTGTATAAAAATAACCCAATCTAAAGTGTATATAGCTCATGCACAATTATAACAATTTTTTTTTCATAGCAAGTTAAAAACACTTAAGGATATTTGAGTAAAAAGCCTTAACATAATTTTAAATGCAAATTGTAATCTTTGTTTATAAATGAATTTAGTCTTGTCGATTGTTTGTTCATACAATTTAGGACTCATTGGATTGTTAAATGATTATTTTAAAAATTAATTGCTTTCCAAGTAAATAATTATTTAGCTGCTATCAGTCTCAATTAGTTATTGACTATTGTATTTTAACAATTGGACAGTTTCAAATAGTAGTTTATAATTTTTTTGAAATTGATTTACATAAACATTATTTGTATTATTGAGTTAAATTGGCACATTCATAAATATTTCGTCTTACTTATAAGTATTTATTATTAAGAACTAATTTATACATAATAAATACTAAAATTTCATTGACCATAGAGTAAATAAATTAGATTGAACTATCCTTGGCCAGCATCAATTTAGCTTCACCTTCAAATACAACCTTCTTTTCTTCTTCAACGATGCAGAAAAATTTCACTTTGAGAATTTTACGCACATCAACAAGTTCAACACTTATCGTCAATTTTTCCCCAACAAAACACTTGTTTGGAAACTTCATTGTCTGAGACACTAGGACAGTACCTGGACCAGGTAAGTGTGTGCCAATCAGACCCGCGACTAAACCATTTAGAAAGGCCCCGTGAACGATGGGCCTCTTATTTCCATTATTCTTATGTAGATAATTGTGGTCACTGGTAAGGTTTGAAAATGTGTCCAGATCCTTTTGAGTCAACGTTTTTTGTATCCTTATTTTATCCCCCGCCTTAAACGACGCTCTGCTGAATGTTGAGGTGTGAATCTTGCATATTTTCTGGTAATTTTTATTGTTCACTGCAATATAAGGAAAT
Source organism: Charaxes varanes (assembly GCA_024363005.1). Classification (NCBI taxonomy): domain Eukaryota; kingdom Metazoa; phylum Arthropoda; class Insecta; order Lepidoptera; family Nymphalidae; genus Charaxes; species Charaxes varanes. Next base: position 479,942 of record JANCMC010044246.1, on the reverse strand, counting down.
CTGTTTGATAACATCTTATTCATGTTTGTAATATTATTATATCACTTCTTCGATCTAATCCTTAACGTTCTTGCCGAGGTTGTCTAAGAAAATAGTTGCAAGGTTAGAAATAACTTTATTTTCTGATATTTTAAATCTTTGCATCACTTTAGTAATATCTGTGCTGTCTATAGCAGATTTAGCTTGACTGTGATACAAGTAGATGAGAATAGTGATAGCATCAGCTATAGTATCAGTGTTATCTGACTCCAGAAGTGTTATGATCGGCTTCAATGTTGCATGCTGCAGAATGTATTCCACATTTTCTGGATCTGAAATACAATAAATACTTTCTAAGCATAAGCAGTAGTTTATATTTGATATCCGACCTCCTCTGTGTTTCGGAAGGCACGTAAAACAGTGGGACCCGATTAATGTCACTTTGTAATGTTAGTCGTAAGGTTGCGGAGATCGTGGGGGTTTCGAGGATGACGTCAGATGGCAATCGGTCATTTTAACTCGCACACCCACACACCCACAGCCAAATCCTCTGCAATCTAAGCGGTCCCTGGTACAAACCGGGATAACGCTAGGAAGAAGAAGAAGAACAACAACTCACCAAAGCATTTTCACCACGTTGCCACGACGAGAACATATTATGACTGGCACTGCCAAAAAATGATCAGATCTTCTTTAGAACTACGCCTCATACTCTACACGCCCTTACTCTACTCTAAACGTACACTTAGCCTAAACTAAGAATACTATCCTTATTAACTTAGGCTGGGTAAGCGTATTTATCGAGAGTTAACTTGTTTATATCAAATATACGTCTCAAGAGGTCTTGAGCTACCTGGAGATCCCAATAGGCTTTATTTGTCTCTATACCGCCTTTACCTTTTGGTACAGTAGAGACGCGCGTAGAAATTATATCCCTCAAAACAACAGCTACATTCTGGACTAGGTATGATCATCTCAGCCTTGGTATACAATTGGTTTTTACCTCACGTCATATTTGTATTGGTATGCGAATGATTCGCATTCGATATCGAGATTCGACACATGAGAAGTATGCGACGCATTAACAATGTACTAGAGATATGCGACGAGTCGAAATTCTTCCACAAATCTTTAGATTTGGATACCATATGTTTAATAGTACAATTTTTTTTCTTATTACGAGATTTGTCAATTTAATCACTCTAAAGGTCATATTAACCACAACGCTTTGTTATTTTGTGATGGTTGACATGACTAGGCTTTGACACCAGTTTATAGTAAAATGTATACAAGTGTGTATAAATCGTTTGGCATTGGTGTGTGTGTAGTTTTATTATATTAATTGAATATATTTATGATGCACATCTTAGATTTTTTTTTAGCATTTGCACACCCTAATGTATAGCTATAATTGTGTCAACTTTCATACTCCTCCGTCGCAATTTTCGTGAAATGGTACCGAAAATTTTCGTTTGTCGTGTGTTAATAAATGGAAAATACTGCATCTACTCCGTGCATACTCATGCAGCTGCTTTTTTGATAGATAATAATTTTACGTTTTTTTTTTTTTAAATTAGTCAGCGGTTCATTAATGCTTGAAGACTTGTGCTTGTAAAGAATGCAAATAAAAAAAATAACCCAATAATAGCACTTCTATTCTGTGAAATCTCTTACTGACATTAAATCTAACCAACTGTCAGCGTCTTTAATTAATTGAGCAGTTTCAGTAGATGCGTGTAAAATTTGCATATACAGAGAGTAAGCTATATACGCAAAACAAAAACAAGATTTCGTACCCTGGACCGACTCACGTGGGATAAATCGAGTAAAAAATCGATTTTAAGCGTTCGATCCTCGCCGTGGATGCAATTAAAGGGTTCTGGGAATCGATGCGCCCGAGTCGTATGCACGGAGCCCGCACGAATACAGGGCCTACATTATTGGGCACGAGCTGAAAATTTTAACAGATTTACGTACAATTATGTTAAGTTTATTTATAGTATCTACGGAATTTTACAGCCTTAATAGCTCAACGGTAGACGGAATAGACCGAAATCCATAAGGTTCCCGGTTCAATGCCTACGCCACTGGGTTATACTCGCAACCACTCCTAACCCAAGCTTTTAATTTAAGCTTAGTGGGAGAGAAAACAGAAATATTAGACATACCTAAAAGCTAATAATTTCTTTAAGAATAATTAAGAATAAATGTGCTAGATACAAAAACAAACATGATTAGAAATAGAGCAAGCCTATCGAAATCTGAGATTGACTCAGGTCCTTACAGATTTTAGGCCTTCCCAACTGTAGACTATTAAAGCTCTAATTAGGAACTCTACTATAATACTCTATATTGAAAAGTCGATTAAAACAGACATCAAAATTAATAAAGTTTATCAGTGTTATTTCTAATCAGTCGCCATAAAATAAGACACATAAAAATTAGCGGAAAATACTATGTCGTAATGGTAAAAGATAAAGGCATGGCAACAATAATTAGGTTTACCGACCGGGCGTCATCTGAGATCATCATATTAAAAGAAAACAACGTTTTTCCTTTTATGCAATACTTATCATTTGATACTCCATCAGTAGAAGTCCTTTAGTCACCATTTAGGATATCCAGATTTGCAATACAAAATTTAAAAATATTCTGAGACGGATTTCATTATTAATACGTACAATATTAAAGGTAGTTAATTATCGCTTAATGAAAAGCAAACACCGAATAATAAATAGAGGTCGTTATTATATAAATAAATTTTCATAAAATATCCCGTATACCTGTTTTTGATGTGCGCCATTAATCAGAGTAAATAATTGTATCATTATATGGCATGATTTAAGACAAACTGTTTGAAGTTAATCTAGTGATGTGCTTAAGTCAAAGTCAAGTCGGAAGCCGAAGCTGAACGAGTTTAAAAAAAGTTTTTACTATACAAAAATATTTAAAACAAATAAAATTTAGACTACATAATAGATTAATAAATTAATCCATTTTAAATTAATGATATTTTATATTATATTAGAAGTTCTTTTTAAAAACTAAACAGCGAAAATTTATGGAAAAACGTATTTACACAAATACTAGGATTAGCAGCAAACTTTGACTTGCAGTTCACACCCGACTGATATCATCATCATCCACAGGCCTATTTCCAGCAGAGGAATATCCCTCTGCTGGAAATAGCCCTGTCCCTGTTTAACTGATATTGATGAATATACTTTTAGATTAACATATGAATACAAAATTCATAAATATACATGATAAATATAATACACTGTCTCAAATTAGCAAACCTGGTACTGAATACAGTGTCATTGCTATTTGATCGTTGTGATCATCCATTACAATGTAATGTTCGACTAAGATATAAGACAAGATTGCGATGAAGTTGAAGAACAGTATCCTAAAAATGCTGGCTTGTAAAATGGACTTACCATTACTACACAAGCACGCTATGAAGATACTAATATGACGGTAATTCAGTAAATAGTATGTTATGTGTATAAATTTTATATCTTTCAAAATTGTTACTTTACCAATCATATCTTTATTATACTAACATAGATATTAAGCTTTTGGTTTTCATAAAACTCATGAGCCTTTGTTACTTAATAAAGAAATTATATTATTATTATATAAACTTTCTAGTCGAATCTAATGCCCAGCTTCCCTATTCTTTGTATGTAGCTGTAGAGTATGTCGACATTTGCCCGCTACCGAAACAGGTTTGTTTTATCTGCACTAAATTCTTCTGCGAGAGATAAATGTCATAGTTTGCGAGGAGTGGACTGATAGGCTGGGCTTCACTGTAACATAGTGGTAAGTTTAATATCCTGAGGTTTAGAACCACTCAGAATTCAGAATTTGGAATGATCTTTGGGTTGATTCTTCTTCTTGAAGTGTCATCTCCTACCAGAGGTTGGCTTTGACCTTACACGCAAATGTGCGGAATAAGGGTCGAGTATTCAGTCTGAACCATATTCGGAGATTCTTAAGCCAAGAGGTCCGTCTTCTTCTAGGGAGCCTCCTTCCTTGTAACTTCCCCCTGTTTTCCCAACTAATCATTAGTTGGAGCAAATCGTACTTATTGGGTCAATTGGAGGTCTTTGTGTATAAAAAATGGGTTATGAAGGCAGGCGACTTATCTGCGTGACTGTCGGTGCCCATGAACTTTTGAACTACTAAACGTCTTGCAGATAGCCTGCAGGCCCTTTGGTCAGGCTCAGGAGTTAAATTGCTCTTTTCTTATATACATTTAAAGTCTCTATATCATTATCAGTGTATATCCATACCTAGATATACGCCTCTCCCATGGCGCATACTAAAATAAAACTTGGGTAGCTCAAGAGGTCTTGGGATATTATACAATCAAATTTATTTATTTGCACAATTGCGAGATCTAAATTGTCGACACATATTGGAGTTTTCATATGTGCGCGAACTGGCAGTTCGAATGTTTGAATGGTTAAAAATATTTTAAAAATTATATAATAAAATTTGGAATGTTTTTAAAAATCTTCATTATTCTTCACTTGGATTTGATACTAAATTGAACGTAATGTAATGTAAAATTATAATGAAAAATAAAATATTACATTTTCTCGGAGCTGTTTTAATTCAGCATCAATAAAATAGATGACCAGTAGAGTCGTCTTCATAAACTAAAGAAAGTTCAAAAACTAGTAAATAATATATACCTTATTACATAGTAGAATAACGATTATAGAGAATGTCCAGGAAATAATAATGGCGGCATCATCAAAAGAAATCGCAACTCATATATTCCTTTTAATCGCATGCAAAAAAATGCAAAATTTAATTTATTAATTTTATTCCGATTTCATTAATGCTAATCAGCCAATAAAATTGTCTTTGATAATGTGAACTAGTGACAATTTCACAATAATATTCAATTTAGAAGCATAATAATGATGGTAAATTTTTTGAAACACTCGGAATGTCTTTTGAATTGCATTTCATATCTTTTTCATTTTTAAAACATCTTTTCCATTGATCAGTAATTATTCTTCTAAACTGGAGAAAATTTTATGTGTGATGGTTGTGATACAAAACATAACCTTGAATAGAATGATCAATTGCAGTCCGGTACGGGTTTTTTTCCTGCAATTTCTTACGTTTGGTAAAGACTACTTCGAACGAAGGAGTAGAATCCGTAAGTGCTAACGCGAAATCAACCCGCTGGGCTTTCGCCGTAATCACTTTTAATACTAGCTTAAAAAAGGATAACTGGAGTGGTAGCTACATCTTAGACATCCCTTTACTTAAAGTTTTTCTAATATTCTTTAAACATACACATATAAATGGGAGTAATGTGGGAATTCTCTGGGAGTAAATTGCTCTAACCGTGTCTGAATTATTGGATAACAAAATATTTACACGACCGAGTTTGTTGCGGGCTCTTCTCAGTGCAGGGCGCGTCGGAACCCTTGTAGACTTAGCTTTTAATTCGTAAAATTTATCAGCAGATGTTAAAATAATGATTGAAAAAAACTATTAATAATAACACACATAACGTTTATACGTAATGTAAAGTCTATGTGAATAAAATATTTTTGACTTTGCCTTTGAAAGTTTTCTATAGAGATCAGTAGATGCAGTATATATTAACCTGAGTGCGGTAGCCCAACTCGCTCTTGGACCAATTGTGCCTTCTTTACGTAACAACATATTACCTAACAACTTTTTACCGTGGGCAATGCTGACTGACAACCCGTAGCGGTTCGCATCGCCCGTACGCCTAGTAGCCTGTTAATCACCTTTATCCGTAGCTTTATCGGTCGTTAAGACAGGTAGTTCTAGTTTTTGTCTGAGCAGATTATAATGCAACTTTTTAACTTGGACGTCGTCAACACTGATATGATTTGTGATCGGTTTGCGTAATATAGATGGGAGTTTGTTAGCTACATCTACTAATATCATACACAAGCGATATTCTATTATTTTTTGTGATTTTTATTAACAAATGCGTATTCAGCTCGATTTTAACGTTAATAATCTGAGTAGTATTTATTAACGTATATTATTAAAAAGTATTCATAACTACGCATACAATTCGTTATAATTTATGCATATAAACCCTCTTTAAAGGGCTAATATAAAAATCCCACAATTGAGTACGTATATATGCATACCCTTACATAGATCGCACTGTATCTGTAACTACGAATACATTCATTCGTTAAAATTGTATTTATAACTACGAATACCATTCGTAATATTCGACGCGTGTATGGCCTCTTTAAAGGGCCAACCTAAAAATATCCACAATGCGTATATGCAAAACGAAACTGGTCGTATGGCAACAAGTGTACAATTCTTGGAATACCTAACAAATGTTACGTTTTTTCCGTTGTCCCCACGACATGGCCCAATTAAGGGCCCAACACGGCCAGCTCCGTACTCTCTCTTTATAATTTATTCGCTGAGGATTTCGTTGAGACGGTTTTTTTGTGATCGAAATCGGTTTCGTAAACACCTTGTTTAGCGGTCTGCGAGCTTTGTTTCTTGATAACGATAACCTATATTTTTATAAGTTCCAATTAATAAGAAGTACTATGTATAAACTGGAGGAGGCCGTGGCCTAATCAGTGGTCGGCATTCGAGGCTATCGCTAGGTTCTTTTTTTTTATGTTACAAGGGGGCAGACGAGCAGGCAGCAGGCACCGAAGTGCCTACCGGCGCCCATGGAAATCTGCATTTGCCTCGTATTCATTCGCGGATTTAAGCAAAGTAGTTTAGTATTTCATGCATTAATACATCACCTGAATGGATTCAGGTGACTCAAAGTTAATCATTCTTGATCACATATTTTAAGCAATTGAGATCGTCATATCAAGACCCACAGGAGCGGTTCAGCCAAATTTCAGCAAACAGAACTAGCGAGCCGCACTTTATGTTATGTATAAGTACGTTCATTTTTTAAACCCATTCTTTATTATTTTGGTGATAAATTACGAGAGAAGACTGACGAATGCGTTGCTGGCCATTAATTTATGCTCGCTAATTTATTAGCATTGGAGAGTCAAATGCTAATTTCATTAAGGGGCTATTAATATTAGGATGCATAAATTAGGTTGATGAGCGCGGCTCAGATTTGGCAATTACTCCATTGTCTGTGAGAAATAATTAATAACAACTGACACTTGTGATGGCATAATTCTAACGAGAATATTAGATATAAATAATTAACTAGGAGTACAGGTTTTTTTATTACGGTAGGTTCGAGCTTAATCAGCGGCTGGCATTTGAGTCGATGCCTAGGTTAAGTAGTTCTTAACGCGGCCGGGTGATAGATGGTCGATCCGTTCTAACACTGGTTTTGAAATATGTGTTTCGGAAGACACGTAAAACAGTGGGTCCCGATTAAAGTCACTGAGATATTAGTCGTGACATTGTAGAGACTGTGGGGAGTCCAGGAATGACGTCAGACAGACGGACGGACGGACAGACATCTTAATTCACCCCACAGAAACATCCTTCTAAGGAAACTGTGGTACTAAACCGAGATAAAGACTAGGTGTAGAACTTTTAAATTAAATTCTTAATAGCCTAACGATATAAAAGGGGGCCTGTAAACGGTAAGGTAGCCAGTACATTTTTGGACTCCGAGTTTGGAGTTAAAATTGGCACTTGGCACCGACTTCAACACGCCACAAGTGTCTACGAAAGCGTATGAAAGTACCATTTTTTTGCTTTTTAGATACTCGGTGCTTTTTAATGCGAGTTCTCTTTTTACTTATAACATTTTTAAAGCACGTCTTGACCACAATAGCTCAACGGTAGAAGGGATGGACCGAGATTCGTAAGGTACCCGGTTCAAATTTCGACGCCGCACTCACTTTTAGCACGACCTTTTAAGTTTAATTGCAGGGGCAACGGGAAATATAATTTATTCCTTTTAATCATGGGCGTCGCTATTCACTCACCCCTGTTTATAATAAATGACATGCTTATATAGAAGGGTTCCGTATCTCATACACGATAAAAGTATTTGTTAAAGAACTTCAAAAGTTATCGTTTGATTTCGCTCGAAATAGATTGACAAATGAGTTTTTACCATGTCTTAATAAGGTGGAAAATTTCAAGATTCTATTATCTAATTGTTTGGAAATGATGGGGGGGGGGGACTTTATGGGCAGACAAACGGACGGTCATAGCGAAGCTATAACAGTTCATTGTCGGACTACAAAACAGCAGAAACCTTAAAGAGCTGAGCTCATCTAATGCGTTAAGTTTTCAGCCAGTATTACTGGAATTCCCTTCCTGGAAGCGCTAGACATGCTTTAACTATTTCAAATTTCTCGTATGTAGTACAAAAGCATTCCTTAGATATAGATATATATGCATTCAGACCGTATATACCTACATAGATTTAGATACTGCAACCTTATTTAACACTTGCTGTTTTCGGAACTAAGATTTCCTGAATAAGAATAAGAAATCCTTATTTATAAAAGTAGGTGTAAATTGAAACCCTAACGCCGAAATTAGGTGATCCCGTATCATAGGGGCTAGTGCCTTCCCTATCATAGACAAATTTTGATTTTAGTTACTAAATTATAAATAAAGAAAAATAAAAGTAGGAAAATGCATTATGCGGCAACTTTACTTTATGCGTGTAGTGTGTGTGTGTGTGTGTGTGTGTGTGTGTGTGTGTGTGTGTGTGTGTGTGTGTGTGTGTGTGAAACGACGTGATAACGTCTTATAAATCGATAAATGATGACTGCACGCACGAAAAAGCATGACTCATTGTCACGTTCCGCTTGCGCCGAGTATGCAAGCGCGAGCGCGGAACAAGCGATAGAGAGATAAGATCGGCCTAAACGTTCAGCGTTATCACGTAAACGCCCTAACAGGGTAATATGTAAAATTAAATTAAATAAATAAATAAAATAATCGTCCGTAAGACGACTTTACAGGTAACCAATTTTTTTTACCACAAACGTACTTTGCTATATTAAACTAAAATAGAAATATGGCAAAAGCTAGCCTTGTATACTCATATGATGTAACTAATGAGATATAAGATGGCGCTACTCATATAATTAGGGGAGGATAGTAATCTTAATTGAATGAAATTTAAATGAAATTAATTAAAAAAACTTGTAGGTAATGCAAATGAATATTCATTTTATCAGATGCTTTCATAATCTTCTCATTATGTTACGTATACATGTTATAAAGAGTGGAAAGATAGATGTCAAACTATTTAAAATAATATGCAGGTAGACGGCGAGCTACCGCTGGCTCCTGGTTTCATATCGCCTCCGAATTCGGACTACGTAGGGTACCACCAGTACATCGACGACTATCTGCCCGACGAGACGCCCTATCTCTACGGGCTACACCCCAACGCTGAGATCGGCTACCTCACCACAGTGTCCGAACGACTATTTAAGGTCAGACATATTACTTTGTACTAGAGCTTTTTGTTAATACTAGAGATCGCTGACTAGACGAAATTAGCCCAAAACCTTAAGATTGAACGAACGAACTAAATGTTTATTAAAGCTATATACATAAGTTTAATTCTTGCTGCAACGACATTAATTTGACAATTTTAATAAACATACGGTCGTCATGACTACGCTTTGACGCAATGTATATTCTTCTTTCTTTCTAATATTAAAATGTACATGTGTGTGTAAATAGTTTTGCATTAGTGGGCGTGAGGCTTTATTTTAATAATTTAATGTTTAAAAAAATATTGGCATTCGCACACCATCCCTATATAAACGATAACTGTGCCAAATTTCATACTGCTCCATCCGCGTATTTTTTATAAAATAATACCAAAGGTTTTCGTTTCGTGGATTAATATATAGATGATAAGAGTGACCAGATAAAGACAGGTGATGTACAAAAATTATTGAGTGATGGCTTAAATTAAATTGAAAAAATCTGGATTCACCCATTACACGATGGGACGATAACATTGAAAGGAGCAGAAGTAGACGGGTAGAAGTAACTGAATAAAAATGGCAAGAGATATGGGAGAGTAGCAGAAACAGTTTCCCTACCTGTAGTTAAATTCTTATGTATTTCTTGATTTTAATAAAAGAAAATCTCCATTGCTAGGTTGTGTTTGAGATGCAACCTCGTGACACTGGAGCTCAGGCGGGCGGTGGAGCCACAAAGGAAGAAATGGTAAACATTTTTTACTGTCGTTCGACTAGCAGCGATAGGGAGCCCACGGAGTAGATGGCGGGAGTAAATTGAAAGTTAAGAAGTCCTTGTTGAGACGATGGGTAATAGGAGATTACGATAGAGGAAAAGATTCCTTCTCTTCTTGGGAACACAATGGAGTAGAAAAATGCAACTGAAAACAAAAAAAAACTATGTATAGTGTTAAATACACTATATATAGATACAGTTTTTTGCGGTGTGTAGATGAAATAAAAATGAGGCCAAGACACGCTTATATCTGAGGCGCGATAAAGGCATTTTTAAAATAGCTTCAAAAATTTGTCTGATTTCGTTCGTAATATTATTCCTAATAGATGAGTTTAGCATATTCTATCAATAGGAAATTTTAAGACTCTACATCTAATATGTAGTTTGAAAATCCTAAGGGGTGACTACCTTGCAGTAGGGTGGACTGACAGAGCGAAACTATAAGGGACTACGGAACCCTAAAAAAGAAGAAAATCAAATCCAGCGCGACCAAGGACGGTCACCTAAAATCGCCCCACAGCTGCCATTTCTGCAATCTAAGCAGACCCTGGTACTAGACCATGATAACGCCAGGAAGAAAGGTAGAGATGTTCCTAACTCATATCTCGAGTGTCGAACTCACAGCCCTCCCTCTTAACCACTGCGCCATCAGAGGTTTGAACTTAAGTACATAACAGAAGCTATGTGCAAACTTGTAAACATTTCTCCATACACTTGTAATTTAGTGTTGTTATGTAAATGCCTATGACATAAGGCTTTTGAGTGTAATGTGTACAGACGCACAAAATGATATTTGCATATAGCGACCCTGTAACATATTTATATGGTTCATATAACATTGCATTTTTTATTTTCCTTTTAGAAAACAATACTTACCCGTTTTATATTAGAGCTCCATTCGACTTTATGTTCCTCTTTATCACTTCTTTACACTGCACTTCACTCAGACCCAACTCACTCCACTCTCATATCTTCCTGTACTCCACTTCTTCACTCTCTCTCACTTCACTCCAATGCACTTTACTTCAACCCAACTCACTCCACTCTCATATCTTCCCGTACTCCACTTTTTCACTCTCTCTTTCTTCCTTCTGTCCATAGCACTCCACTCAAACCAAACTCACTCCACTCTTATATCTTCTTAGAATAAAATAATCTCTCCCCGCAATTTTCTAAAGAAATACACAAATTTATCCTATCAGCTAATTTTCTACTCTTTTCTGTACATCAAAAAAAAATCGAAGTTTGAACTGCACACCTTACAATCCGTCCTTTCATCACTAAGCTATAAGGTAATACTAGTTTATTTAAACTCTCTTGCTCAGGATTTTTCTGAACTGGGTCATTGATAAACATCTCACGATTCTTATAAACACCAGGCATTAATTTTGTCAGACCTGTCTGTACTAAAGCTTATATTTTAAAACCTTGATTGTGTATACAAAAATTTAGAATTTTACTATATATGTATATACAAATGGTCAACTAACACGAAATGTCGAAAACCGCGGGACGTACAAATATAAAATTTGGCAAGGAGATAGCTTATAGTTAGTAGATATACGGTAAGGAAGGGTTTTTTGATACGGCAAGATTAAAGAGGACCAAGGGTTCTGAAGTCATGGCAAGCAGCTAGTAAAAAGTTCCAAAAATGCTATATAGCAACCTTGCTGAAGCTCTTAGTTATCTCATTAAGAGTTTTTTTCTTAATTAGCTTATTGTGTCTCACAGCTGGGCAAAGGCCTCCCCCTTCTTGATCCATCTTCCTCTTTCCTTGGCCAATATCATCCACAACTTCCCCACTAAGGTATCCAAATCAAGAGCTCTTCTCAATGCATTATATCGATACCTTTACCTGTGTTAAGGATAACCCCCCATCCTCCCAAGTGCAAATATAATTAACAGATACTATGAATTCTATCAACAAAAATGCCATATGTGGAATGAAAAAACTTAAAACTAATTATTTGTATGTATGAATGTACTGCGTGTGTATATGTCTGTGTCTAAATTTACCTACCAAATGACCAAGAGACTGAAAGTCTGTCGAAATATCAACCCTCAGTATACCGATACTGGCTGAGACAACTAAGGAGAGTGCCCTGAAATCTATGAGACCTATAATGCCTTACCTTACTTAAAAAACGCAGTTAATTTGGTACGCCTGACGTTTTTAAGTAACGAATACCTTTTAACCTCAGACAGTCTATAGCTCATACAAAACTAGGCTCTTGTGACACGATCGGCTAGCTGGACATGACCGCAAATTATAAAGACGTTGCAACACGATACCTATTGCAATATACCCTTAAATGGTAAGCCACTGTTAGGCAAGACAACCTTATCAAACCTTACAAATAACATATAACAAACGCGTATATCAAAGCAATAAAGTATATTTTCGTTTAACATTCATTGCGAGAGGTCCAATAATAAGTTTGTATTCCTATCGAGCCTTTGTTGCGTTCTATCAAAATTTAGGTAGGCGTCCAAAAATCTTGAATGATCTACTTTATGAATGATATACATTAATTCTAAAGAATAATATTCTTTATTCATTGGGGGTTCCGTATCTGATTCGCTATAAATGTAATTGTTAAATAAATACAAAAGTTTTTGTACGATTTCGTTCAAAATAATTTTCCTAATGAGTTTTTAGCATGCTTTATCAACATGGAAAATTTCAAGTCTCTACGTCTAATAGTTTAGAAATGCTAGGGGGGGGCACATTACGGGCAGACGGGCGAACGGACAGAGCGAAGTTATAAGGGTTCCTTGTACTACGGAACCATAAAAACTGTTTCTTAACACAACACACATTACATTGTATGAAAAATATATGTGTATTTTTAAAGTTACAGAAGCCTCCCGGGATAAAGAAAGAAAGATTTGAACAATGTGAGATTCAAAGGTGGCTTTGGGAGTTTTTGGAGCGACGTACAGAAAGTACGGTTTTCGATCTCATCTCAGTCAGGCGGTGTCGTATACGGATATAATTTTGCAATAAGCCCATATAAGTGGTCCCGTTTGTATTGCTGTCCCATTGTGCGAGGAGAAATTTCCCGAATCTACTGTTACGGTCGTTTCAATGAAAATGATATAAAGCGGTAGGTCGAGAGGCCGCGGAAAATATCGTACGTAACGAGTACACCAACCAAGTGCGGTGTTTTTCCTTTTATTAAAGTATAAAATGCTATGAGAAGTCATGAAAACTATTTATACGTCAAAATAAAATATTAAAGATATATTTTAGAGATGTCTTATGTTTATATTGGACCTAATAAAAACAACAAACAGCTATACCTCAATTGGAATCAAATTTTCAGTTACGAATTTTTCGATTTTAGTGACAATAAGATTGTTACATTATAATCTCATAAACTGAGAGTAGCAACGACAACATTTGAGCACATTTTTTAAATAGCCTATTGTGTCTCACTGCTGGGCAAAGGTCTTCCCCTTCTCAGAGCACTTTCTTCTTGCCTGTGTCAATATCATCCACAACATCCATGCAAAGGCTTCCAAATCGTCGCACCATCTCTTCCTCGAATAATTTAAATGATAACAAGACGTAAGTATTGGGGAGATTTTCATTCTTTTGGAAACATATGCGAATAATTACCCCACTCTATCAATTGTGCTGGACATTAAGTTATCTAGTTTAAATTAAATTTATATTTTACCTTTAAGGCCGCGAGGAACCTTCACAATCTCAGTTATAGCGTAAATTTTATAACCCAATTATTAAATAATATAATTATTCATATGACGTTCACAAGTGCTTGTAAAAGTCTAAGAATATGCTTGTAAAAGTATAAAAACATAAAGAAATGTATTCCACTCGGATACAATTTGTCGGTGGTCTCTTAGACTACTTCATAAATAACTCACCTGTCTCCGATTGCCGTGACAAGTGCGCTGGTAATCCTGACTTGACGGCCGTTGACCAGTCGGCCCGAATTTCGGGCCATGTATGCAAATCTCCCGTTTGACAAGTGGAAGCTGAATTGTATTGTCATCTTAAATTCAATATTAGCATAGGATATATCCGTAATGGTTCGGATATATCGGATAATTATATTTTCCGGTTTTATTTTATGTAACACTTTTATTTAATGCAATCAACCGTATGGTATAAGATTTTTGATGTGACACATTTAGATATCATCTCTCTCGTCGCATTGAACTCCTATACCTATAGTGTTGTTTACTATACTCATAAAGCTTGTGTCCTAAGGCTCATCAATAATGCCACATAATTTTACATTTTTTTAACTTCCCGCCCTCCGTCCTTGTCACAGGTTATCACAGCTTCGAAACAGGTGGGTGTTTTGGTGTGACATCGCGTAATCAAGAAAATAGTAACTTTTAATTATTTTATGTAACGTGTAATTAAGGACAAAAAATTAAATACTGACAAGTTACGTCTGTGTCTCTGTCCCTTGTCACGCAATGTCCATTTGGTTCCCCCATAACATAATTAGATAGCATCGAGGAAGGCTATATATCATCACGCTAAAATTGGATCTATTTTTTACCTATTTTTACAGGCCCACGTGGACGGAGTTGCGAGATACACCTAGTATATATCTCGAAGATCGAGAAGCGTACAAAAATGAGATTTGGCTATGAGGTAGTTTAAAGTTACAACGGTCACAACAAAAGGTACAAGTTACAACAAAAGGTACAAGTTATATCAAAAGGTACAAGTTACAACACAAGGTATAAGTTACAACAAAAGGTACAAGTTGCAACAAAAGGTACAAGTTACAAAAAAAGGTACAAGTTACAACAAAACTCATTTTTGATAAGGCCAGATTAAGGAGGTCTAAGGGCTCTCGAAATTTTACGCGGACGAAGTCGCGGAAAACAGCTAGTGTGTGATATAATTGTAAACAGTACTTATTGTACTTTCATTTCATTTTTTATATATATAAAAAGGGGCAAACGGGTGGTTCACTCGAATGACTACCGACTCCCATGGACAACTGCAACAATAGAGGGCTCGCAGATGCGTTGCCGGCATTTGAGAAATGAGTATTATTTTTCTTAACGTAGTACCTAGTAGTAAGAACGTCAAATGTGCCTTTTTCTCCTCCAACTGAGCTTAAAACCTAGTGCACAATGATATCTTACCGGGATTCGAAATGGATACCTTACGGATGTCAAACCGTCTCTTTACCGTTGAATTATCGCGGTTTGTTGGAGGTTATTATTAGTATAGGATATGTAATAAACATTTTCTCAAAAAGAACATCAGTATACGAACTCATAAAGTTAAAAAAATGTTTAAAGTAAACGAAAGAGTTGCTCTCCCGCGAAGACATGTATGAAATGAGATGCTTCTCGTTGCTGTCTGTACACACGGACGCTCCGAATGTTGCTTTATAATATCTTCTTCATCTTCTTCTTTTTCCTAGCGTTATCGCGGTCGAGTACCAGGGTCTGTTTAGATTGCAAAGGATGTGATTGTGGGGCGAGTTAAGATGACCGATTGCCATCTAACGTCATCCGCAGTACTCCCACGATCTCTAGAACCTTACGATTAATATCACAAATTGAGATTAATCGAGTCCCATTGCTTTACGTGCCTTCCGAAAGACGTTGCTTTATTATATCTTCTATACATATAAATAAAATTGATGGATCTGTTTGTAAAGTCGAAATCATTTTTTTATTTACTAAATATGACACCTATAGCAAAAACGCAATTTAAAACAATTTTGTCTGTATGTCCGGCTGTTTGTTTTGGCTGATCTCCGAAACGGCTTTACTGATGTGCCAATGTCCTTGGGTTAAAGTTTTCTATAATTATTAATTTATTCACTTAAAAAACACATACCATAACAAACGCTCTTCAACCTATTCTTAGTGTCCGTGTGTCCGCGTCTACCGAAGAAAATATTTTTCGTATGGTCTTTCACGTCGGTCCCGACTTTGTACAGCAAGATATAAATCTGCCTCAGCATCGCACGCCATTATGGCACCAATTTCCTGGCTATAAACTTTAAAATTGCCTGCACCTAGAGACCTATTTCTATGTGCAATTTCAACACGGATCGTATCCCGAATCCCCTTAGGGATATTAACTTTAAAACTACGAAAGGCCAATATTTACTATCAAGACTTATTTTCACGTCTCCTCTCATATTTGCCAAGCTTTTAGGCTATTTACGGCACTTATTACATGTAAATATAACTTCAAAATACTGATAGCTAGGTGACTAAAAAAAATCTTATATATATTTTATGTAAATAGAGATTCTAGAAGTGGTAGAATGAATAATCAGCTGATTTTGTACCAATAAATCTTAAAATCAAAAAAACTCTCGGCACTGATATCAGCAGCACCCACCAAACCCTTTTTAGGGTTCCGTAATACTATAAGAAACCCTTATTATATATATTTTCAACACACAATACATCTGCGATTACAGCATGGCAGGAATAGTGAAGTTAGATTATGTTTGGACTGTAGGCGAAACCTAGTTGGCTCGAGGTATATCTTAGCTGGAAGATTATGTTTGGACTGTAGACGAAACCTAGTTGGCTCGAGGTATATCTTAGCTGGAAGATTATGTTTGGACTGTAGGCGAAACCTAGTTGGCTCCAGGTATATCTTAGCTGGAAGATTATGTTTGGACTGTAGGCGAAACCTAGTTGGCTCGAGGTATATCTTAGCTGAAAGATTATGTTTGGACTGTAGGGCTTTCCCTTAACATTTATAGACGCGGGGCTCTCTTTGTGGGGGGCTACGCGGTGACACACAGTGCCCTCAAGGAAATTTCGAAACTATGAAAAAATTGCTCTAAGAAATGAAAGAAATTGAAAATGAAATGTGCCCATTGAATCGTGTCCACTCGATCGTTCTTGTCTTATGCATCACTTTATCTGATAAGTCTCTCTTGCTCGCAAGCAACTATTATTGGCGGGCACCCCTATTTGTGGCCACTTTAAAACAGGCAACCCTATAATATTATAGAAATAAATAGCTTTAATTTGATACCATTTCTTCTTCCTAGCTTTCTCCAGATCCAATAAGAGGATCCGCTTAGATTACAGTGAATATGGCTTTGGGGCGACTTTAGATGACCGATTGTCGTCTGAGGTCATCCCCGGAACCCCGACAATCTCACGGCTAATATCCCATAGTGTTATTAAATCGGGACCCACGGTTTTCGTGCCTTCCGAAATACGGAGGAGCGGGATATTTGAAAGCCAGTGTTAGGTTAGGCTATGGGATCTTCGGTCAAAAGGGTTCGATATAGAAGTAAAGACACTAAAAAAAATTAAATGGCCTCCTTTAATTGAGATCGGGTGCGGGGAAAAATCCCATTATGCCTGGCACAACCGAATTATTTGCGCATGCAACTGCGGGCTACAGATAGTAGGTAGTAAAAATTTATCCTCATGTAATGAACTGCGCATATTGCTCACAAAACACATGTCTGTTTCGTCTCGGGTCGTGATCGAATTTACTGTCTGCGGTCACGGCCGACATTCGTCACAGCGGCATTGGTCCCATTGTTGTGTTAGGTTTGTAAAAAGGAAACTGTTTTGTTTTCAGGTACCTAATTCGTTGGAAAAAAAATACAATACAACATTGGTCAACCAAATTCATAGTTTATGCAATTTATTTTGCGTATTAAATATTTAATTTGTAGCAAATATTAATTTTCATTTCATGCAAGCATGTAGTACAACTGCTATAAAACTGTATTATCTTCACTTAATATATAAAGCTGAAAAAGTTTGTTTGTTTGCTTGAACGCATTAATCTCAGGAACTACTGGTCCGATTTGAAAAACTCTTTCAGTGTTAGATAGCCCATTTATCGATAAAGTCTATAGGCTGTATAGCGTCCCACCATAATTGAATCTGGTTTTTCACCTAATTTTACGCGGACAAAGTCGCGGTCCACAACTAGTCATACTTATAAATTAAACTGAAGGGCCCTTTCGTAACGTCGAAATAATTATTTTTGTTACTAATTGCCTAAATTTATATGTAAACTATACCTTTAGCAATAACTTAAGTAAATATTTTTTAGTCCGTCTGTATATTTGTTGCGGGTAATCTCCGAATCGGCTGGACCTATTTAGACTCGTATATAGTTGATTTTACAAGGAATGAACTTGGCTACTTTTCTTTTAGCTAAGCTTAGTTCGCTTGAGGTTTCGTACAAAAAAATAAAAACGTCCAAATCAAGGAAGTCGGGTAAAGTCAAGGGTTACAACTATTCTGCTAATAACTTCGTATAATTACTTTGCAGGGCATGTCATTCATAGCGGCAGTACTGATACTGAATATGGAGGCGCCACAGGCCTTCGTGTGTTTCGCCAACCTGCTGGACGGGCCCGTGCTGCGGGCTGCCTTCACCAGGGACGGTGCTACTATGCAGGTGATTATTTTTTTGTATATTACAAGGGGCAAACGAGCTAGCGGAAAAAATTGTATTAACTAAGATGTCGACGCAAAAGTGTTGGTTATTTCGGTACTACATTACGAAAAACGTAAAACACCAATCTATCTCACATGCTTTTATGGTCAGCCAATTTTTTCTCTCCACTTTAACCTGTCTTTAACATTGGTAGTTGGTATTTCGTCATGACCTTTAACACTATAACATTCCACCTTATTTTGTGTCTGTCTAGAACATGTATGATGAGAGTCTATAACCGTGCGATTTCAAGGGCACTTTTTGCCTGCAAATATTTGTGCAATTATTCCTCGGTGTTTACAAACCGATGTGACTTAGGGACCTTCAAAGAATACCCATGCTCGAGCATTTAAAAATATGAAACAGAATACTTCGAAAATGATATGGCTGAATAGTTAATACATGGGTCAATATGATACCATACAACTTAAACTATTTATGATTTTAAAAAATATATTGCAATGAAACGTACACTAACATTTTATAAGACATTTTCCGTATACTCAATTGTGTGTCTATAAATTAAAAAATAAATAAATGAAAAAACAATATTTTAGACGATATTTTCGGTATACTCAAGTTCATGTCTATAAATAAAAAAAATACGGAGTAAAGAAGACGTATGCTTGTAATGTCGGAATATAAGCACATTTTCAAACATTTTTGGTTCTTTGTTTGCTTGTTTAATTGAATGCGTGTATCTCAGGAACTACTGGGCCGATTTGAAGAATTCTTTTAGTGTTAGATAGCCCATTTATCGAGGAAGGCTATAGACTATTATATATCACAATAAAACTTTTAACCTAATTTTAAGCGGATGAAGTGGCGGGTAACAACTCGTTTCTCGTCTATACTAATATATAAAGCTGAACAGTTTGGTTGTTTGTTTGTCTGTTTGAGTGATCGCGCTTATCTAAGAAACTACCGGGCCGATTTGAAAAATTTTTTCAGTATTAGATAGCCCATTTATCGAGGAAGGCTATAGGCTATATATCACGCTAAAACTTTTCACCTAATTCTACGCGGTCGAAGTTGCGGGTAACAACTAGCTTTTCATATACGAATATTTGCGCATGAGCTTTTTGCAATAAATAGTGACACATACCAATATTTTCGCTAAAACGCGATATAAATATATTGAGACTCGATGAGACTTGTAATTGCTTCATTTAAAACTATTCTATTCTATTCAACGTTTATAGATTAACATGTACAGACGCGTGGGAGAATACAAATGTTTGTCATTAGGACAATTGTTAATAATATTTCTACGCGAGTACGTAGATTGAGGAGGCCGTAGCTCAATCAGTACCTGACATTTGAGTCGATCGCTAGGTTAAGCAGTTTTTACCGCGGCCGGTAGATAGATGGGTGACCAATTCTGATACTGATTTTCAAATATCCGACCTCCTCCGTATTTCGGATGCCACGTAAAATAGTGAGTGATTAATTTCACTGAGTGATATTAGTCGTGAGACTGTGGAGGCTGTGGGAGTTCCGGGGATGACGTCAGACGTCAGTCTTATCATCTTAACTCGCCCCACACCCATTTCCTCTGCAATTTAAGCGGAACCTGGTACTATACCGGGATAACGTTAGGAAAAAAGAATACGAGTGTATACGTCAAAACTTTCAACTGTCTGAACCGATTTTGATCATTCTGTTTTATGTCAAAGCTGGCGCTTTCCGTGTAGTCCCATTTCGATTTGGTCCAGTTCTGTCAGATTTAAGTCGGTTTTTTTTTTGTTAAAATTTTATAATTATTTTTAAACTAGTTCTTATCCATGACTTCGCCCGCTGTGTGTTCAATGATTTTGATCAATTTAGAGATACATAGATCTACTGACGGACATCCTCAATAGTTTTACTTGATATTAGTCCTTGTATAATGTTTAAAAAATAATAAAATAAACTTACTACAAAATAGGAAGACGTTCTCAAACCGACTGTATTTCTTTTCTTTATGTTTGTTATCTCAGAACTTTCGACTGGATAATATACCCAGACTCGAGGCGATAATCAAACCCACGACCCCTGGAGCGGAAGGCAGTATCACTGCCAACTGCGTCAACGGGCCAGTCATAAGTCATAAAGATCTATTATTTCAAAACTAACACAAACTCCATTTTTTGAATGGATGAAAATGATATCAATGAATTTTCCGTCGTTCGCCTGCAGCCATTCGTGTAAGACATTTCCATGTTTTCTTTCACCGAGTTCTACAAAGAGACCTTTTTATTCAATTTTTTCTGTAGAAATTTCTATACACAGACTGTCTTGTTAATTGGAAATACGTCATGTATATTTTCGCAATAATAAAATATCTGAAGTTCATGCGCAAATAGAAATAATAGGTGATGGAATATTTTGAGACAATTTTAAAATCACTATCGGAAATAACTGATAAAATGTAACAAATGTCTAAATAGGAATATGAAAACATTTTGAAGAAGTATATATTTGTATATATGTACGTCTAATATTCTCTTTACCCCTCTTCGTGTAAAGATTGTGTAATGAAGTGTTCAAGAGCGTGTTAAAATACCCTTATATAGAAGGGTTCCGTTTCTGATATGCCATAAAGATATTTGTTAAATAACTTTGTTATGTGCTCAATAATTTTCCTAGTGAGCTTTTAACATATCCTATCAACATAAAATTCTAAATCTCTACAGCTAGTACTTAGGAAATCAGGTAGGAGGTAGGATCACCTTGCGGACGGATAGACGGACGGACAGAGCGAAAACCATAAGGATTTATTGTAGAACTACGAAACCCTAAAAAGTAGATAGACAATAGAAGTCGGGAATCGAAGCGAAAGCATTACAAAATTCAGTCCGACAATCTACCGTCAAGATACAAAGGTTACAGGTATAATTTAAATATAAAACTTGTAGTAAACAAAAGTACAAACCTGGTCGGCTACAAATATGTTTGACAGATATAACTCCGTCACAGCTTAGCCGCATATAGATAGATAAGAGATAGATAAATTACCCTCATTCAGTTTACGAGCGCGATTGACATGTTAGAGCACCAAGAATAATGGATTTTTCCATAGTACTGGCTATTGATGCAAAAAACCTGGATACCAACTCATTATAATAGGAGAATAATAAATGGTGATCCTTTGTATTAAATTCTGTAGTTACGATTTATGGTAATTTCGTTTTTACAAGGTTATAATACTACGTGGGTATACAAATGGAAGTTGTCCGGCATCTTTAAAAGAGCGCCATGTTGATTTTAGAATGACGCAACTTAGCTAATCATGCAAACGAGAAAAAGAAACAAATGACAAATTTCAGTTCAATCGGTGGGAAGATTTAAAAAATCAGTAGCAATATTTAGCCCACGCTAACAAGACAAGAAAAATAAAAGCTCGTAATAAAAATCGACAGTTTTTGCATGAAAGGAGGGTCCTTGTATACAAAAGGATGACGTCAATACACTACACGTGTGATTGACATGTCAAAGAACTTCTAACAATGGCTCTTTCTGTATTGTGCCATTTGACATTACAAAGACCTGCTTTTAAAAGATCATGGTATAATATGACAAAACCTCTTGAAATTAAGTTCAAACATAAGGAGGTTACTTAGCGATCTTGACGTATATATTCTTCTATGTGAGGTGAAAAAGAAATATATAGAGCCCGCCTGATAGAGAAAGAAAACAAAAGACTTTGATCAATCATTAATTTCAATGCCTGAAAACCTAAATTACTTTGCTTAAATGCATGAATAAATACGAGGTCAAACCGATACACTGCCGTGAATCCTGTAGGGAGTGAAGTTTAAGGTGATGAGGGAGCCCGAGATAGGTATCTTTTCTATGTTACAAGGAGCAAAGGAGCAGGCTGTTCACCTGAGTGACTACCAGGAGGCTAGCAGCTGCCTTGTAAATTAAGTTAGCAGCTTAATTATAATATATTTCAATTGGAAATATATTTCAATTTTATCATTAACAGTGATATACCTAAGGGCCGGCAGCGCATCTGCTGGCCTTCTGGTCGTGCAGATGTCCATGGGTGCCAGTAGGCACTTCGGTGCCTGCTGCCTGCTCGTCTGCCCCCTTGTAACATAAAAAAAAGGGACTGAAGTCTTTAAGTTCCTTCGTTAAAACTCTGACCTTCTGGATAAAGTTTTAAATTCTAAAAAACAAATTCTCCTTCCTAGCGTTATATCGGTCTAGTACCAGGGTTCACTTATATTACAGATGACGTGGCTGTGGGGCGGGTTAAGATGACCTTCTTACGCCTGACGTCATCCTCGGAATCCCCATAATCTCTACAATTTTACGGCTAATACCATTCAATGCCATTAATCGAGACCCAGTTTTACGTGCCTTCCAAAACACATAGAAGGTCGGATATTTCAAAATCAGTGTTAGAAAAGGTCACCTATCACCAAGCCATGGTAAGAGTTACTTAACCTAGCGATAGACTCAAATGATGGCCATTAAATAAGCTACCTCCTCAGTATTACAAAATTGTACTCAATATTTTAAAATTATCCCAAAACAATTTTGTCAACCCTACCATATAACCGTGTGAACATTCAATATCAAGCACAGAGCAATCTATTCATGGCTTGTTTTACAACTGGCTGATAAAGTGCCTGATAAAATCCCTGTCCTAAGATATCTCTGGATATATTCTTATAGCGTAATTATTTAAATACCTATGTTTATATGACTGGCCCGTTGGCGCAGTGGGCAGTGACCCTACGTTCCGCTGTGGGGGTCGTGGGTTCGTTTCCCGCCTCGAGTCTGGGTGTATTATCTGTACGTACGTATTTATATATTTCCAAAAAAATATTTGTATATAACAGGCGACTGTTACCTGTAACACAGGCATTAAGGTGTCCTTAGTTGTCCTCACCTTAGGAACAGACGTCCGTGTGTCATATTTTTTTGGCTTTATATTTTTTGAGCGGAACCCTAATTATTTTTTTTAAGTAAAGTAGCCTATATTACCATTGAGCGAGTGTTGTAACATCAGCTTTCTTCCAGTGAAAGTCCCATCGAAATCGGCCCAGCTCTGGGAGACATACAGACAAATAGACGGACGCAAGAGTGTTTTAATTTGTGTTTTAGTTACAATAAAAAACAGTTAAATTTTATTTATATGTATAGATTTTATGATAGTAGTATACTTAGCCTTAGATGAATTAAAAAAAAAATGATCGAGAGTTCAGAAGAGCGAAAACTTCTGACTCTAGTATTTTTAATCTTACCAGAAGGTCACAAATTCTCGACCTTCTATAGTAATAAGAATGAATAAAAATAAACGTTTATTATTATTTATACAATGCAATGAAAAATGGTATTAAAAGCCTACATTTCTTTAGCTTAGACGGTTTTCAGCTATAAACGCAATTTATAAATCGGCTAGGAATTCGAGTAGGTCGTCTGGAGGTGATCGAGTCGAAGGTCGCGAAAACCCAATAAGGGAGATCTAACTTTATGATTCTCAACTGTACATTAGGTAAAGTTGGTTCGCCTATTTTTATAGTTGGATCCGCAACACCAGGATTCTCGCAATACTAACCTTTAAGGACAGGTTTTGGCCACCGGGAACTCTCAAAAACCGAACGAAACGCGACAAAAATACAATCATTTGACCTGTTTAATAATAATTAAATAGAGACCGAGCTAAAAGCTCAATGATAGAAGAGATGCAGTGAAATCCACAAGATACCAGGTTTAAACCGCGATGCGTCTAAGGCATTGTCCCACCCACTCCTAATACAAGCTTTTAATTTAAGTTTAGTAGGAGGGAAACGCAAATTTCAGACATAATTTTCTTCTTCCTAGTGTTATCCCGTTTTAGAAGTACCAGGGTCCGCTTAGATTGCAGAGGATTTGGCTGTGGGGCGAGTTAACATCACCAATTGCCATCTGACGTCATCCTCGAAACCCCACAATCTTTACAACCTTACGACTAATATCACAAAGTGACGTTACCGTGTATAGTTAGGTAAAAAAATGGATTCAATATTAGCGTGATGATATATAGCCTATAGTCTTTCTCGTTAAATGGACTATCTAACACTGAAAGAATTTTTCAAATCGGACCAGTTGTTCCTGAGATTAGCGCGTTCAAGCAAACAAACAAACACAGTCTTCAGGTTTATATATTAGTAAAGATGGTAAACGCAGTTTGGGTCCCGGATTACCAAAAAAACGATAGCATACAAAGTTAGCATTTTGACATAAATTTATGAAAACATTTTCAACCGACGTCAAAAAAATTCAACTGTATTTTTTTGTCGTGTATTACCTCAGAACTTTTAATTATATAAATCGATTTTGATGATTTTTTTCTTAATTGAAAGCTGGTGCTTCCCGTGTAGTCCCAATGCAATTTGGTCCAGTTCTGACAATTTGATTTCATTTTTTTTTTAAGAAAGTAAGATTTTTTTTACAAAATAACTATGGATATAAAACACCACATTGTCTGCAAAAGCTTTTTATTTACTCATCGTAAATGCCTACCAAAGCTAATATACTATTTTCAAAGTGCCTCTTGTTTGAGTCAAAACAACAATTTACCCTGTTGTTCGAATGTATTAGCAAGTTATTTTAAGTATTTGCACAGATTTCAAAGGGTATTGACTCCACACCTACGTTTTTCTTTGACAACATCTAAAATTTTATCACGTATCTGCTTTTGGCGTTTTTTAATAGTAAGGAGATCACCGGCTAATGGAATTTTGCCCACAAACCTTTTTTGTGTTTGCAATATATGTTATTTTTTAAATCTTAGACTTTCGTGAGCGGAATTCATACTGATTATAAAAAAACGGCTTTAAAACTTACGCGTATGTTATATCCGACTAGTTTCGAACCCGTCCGGGGTCCTTCCTCAAGAGCTCGCTACGAAGCGGTGTCGCGGCGGGAACTGTTCAGTCAGATGTATTATTGACATATGTTATACTATTCACAGAAAGATAAAATTAGACAATTACCTAATATAATGCCGAAGCCAGACATAGGTTAAAGCGTTGGTACATTTTTGTCCTTGAAGTCTACAAAGTTCTACAAAACTTTGTGCAGTTACACAAAGTCCCCGGCCTCACTACATGATCATTGGAATGATCATTCAAATGAAGCTATATCTGGCTCCGGCATAACATACGGCTGTCACGATTCTGCTTTGACTTCTTCCAATACATTTATGTGTTTATAAATGGTGTAAATCGCCCGACATTGGTGTGCGTGTGGTTTTATTTTAAGAAATGAATATGTCCATATTGCTTATTACAATAAAAATATTAGCATTCGCATACCTTCCTCTACATGAACAACAATTGTGCCAAATTGCATATTCCTCCGTCAGCGCAATTTTCGTAAAATGGTACTCAAAGTTTTCAATTAACATATTAATATAATAGTATGTGTTTTATAACGATTTTTGTGCAATTACGACAAATTATTTATTTATCACTAGCTGAAATTCACGAATCCGTACGCGCTGAATTCAGTTTTAGCAGAGTCGGCACGAGGTAAGTTTTAGGGTGGAGAGAAATTCAAATATGGCGCGCCTTTTACACGCCCTGTTTATATTTTTCAATATATAAACTGTATTTAAAATAACCGCATATTAAGGGCTTAGTTCAAGCGCCCCTTAGGACTTGGCTCCTGGAGCGACCTCTCCGTTCGCCCTATGGTAAGAACGGCACCTAGTTAAAGTTTCGCAACAAGTAGTCTTCTGCAAGGTCCAATATAAACAACACTTTATCAAAATTGGTTCATTGGTTAAAGCGTGAAAACCTAATAAACAAAGTTGCTTTTACATTTCTTCTTTCACACTTCCCTGGTTGCCTCAGCCAGCATCGGAATACTGGGAGTCGACATATAGAGCGACGTTCAGTTCCGCGGTCACTTGGAAGAGAAGGCTAAATTAGCCTCTAAGAAGCTTGGTGTCCTCAACTGAGCGAAGCAGTATTTTATTAATAATGATAACTATACAGAAAATAGAAAATTTGCCTAAGAAAAACGTTCTAATTGCGGCCGAATCTAAAAATCCCAACAGCCAGAAGAGTTTTGTAATCGCCCTATAACACGGTAGATTTATTAAAAATTATAGGAAAATGAATTGTAGGAATATTCCAAATGTGCATAATATAATATGATATATATTATAGAATATTATTTCCAAATGTGCATAATATAATATGATATATATTATAGAATATTATTATTGCGTTATAAGAGCAATATGTTACAGTGACGATTATAGTATATCTAAAATCAGTATGGATTTAAGTAAGAAAATCCTCGTCGAGTTCATAAGCGTAGGAAAAAAAATTCTGTTTAATGTCATTATAATCATTCTATAAACAGGAGTATTTGTATATAACAAAATGCATATCAAGTTAATTAATTATTGCTAGAGATTGCCTAGTGGTCGAAATTTGGCCATAAATCTTTAGTTGTGTCTATCATATGCTTATTTAAAGCTATGTAAAAAAAAATTGTTTTTTGTACGACTTTTGACAATGTCATAATTAACAAAAAAATATTACTTTTTCATGGTTGTCATGACTACGCTTTGACGTCATCTCGTAGTATATATACATGTGTGTGTAAAACGTTTCGCATTAGTGTGCGTGAAGTTTTATTATAATGATTTAATGTATTTTTAATGCATATGTTATAAAAAAATCCCACACCATGTTCCATATAAACTATAATTGTGACAAATTTCAGACTACTCTGTACGCGCAATTTTTGTTTTGTTTCATGAATTAATATGTAAAATATCCTTGCCAGTGGAATATGATCCTTTTAGTAATAAAAATGCTTATATTTCACTAAAATATTTGCTATTTTTAAAACCATCCTCTTCCTGGTGGGGATTACGAACGAAAAACAACAATGGATCCAGAAGTTGGATTGGAAATATTCGAAATTCAAATCACATCCGTCGCGGGGCGCGTCCATCGAACTATGAACCAACATTTGAACTTCGAACGACCTATGACAGAGGAGTTAGATAACTTTTTTTGTATGTTAGTATGCATAGGTCACTATTCATACAGTCCTATAAGGGCTGCACGTAAGTTCGAATTATGACAGGAGAATTTTAGGTAACTTTTTCTAAGTCAATATGCATAAGTCACCATTCATGTAGCCTATACACGATTACGGTTGCAACATTGTCGACCTATGCCGCCTAACTTTAAAGTATATGACAGAATATTTAGACAACTTTCTGGTGTGGTATAATATACAAGTTCTGCTAAAAAGAGTCTAGTTAGATAACCTTTTATATGTTAGTATGCATAAAAGTGCGACATAACGTTCACAAATATATTTCACCTTGTCTTTAGCTCGATATATCCAGCTTGTGCCTGCTCTGCAAATTGTCACTCTACCCAGCATTAAGTTTTTCTACACTAAGCTAGCCAATTTCCTGTCTCCATTCAAAAAATCGCTACTTAGCCATTAAGGCACTTTTATACTGACAATACTCATGTAATAACTTCGAATATAATCCATATAAAGCTGTATAAAAAAACGGTAACTCTAAACACTGGGTGTAGCACTATACGTATGCCGAAGCCAGATATAAGAATAATAAGATTAAGAATAAGAATAATTTATTTTGCAAGAATGTTACAGGTTATTTGTAAAACATCCAACTAAATTACAAAAAGTAAAGTAAAAATATACTCATAAAGATACACAATAATGAAAAATTACAATCACATACACTTTAAGAAAAACACATAAAAATACACAATAATGAAAATTTACAATCACGTACACTTTTTTTATAAATGGAAAAGAAAAAAAAATCAGTTAAAATGTTATCAGGAGCTTCCCATATATTATATTAAAAAGTCTTCGATATCATAATAACATTGATCCAAAAGCCATCTGTGTAAATTTTTCTTAAGTAAATTTAAAGACATATTTTGAAAATGTTTAGGTAATTTATTAAATATTAATACACCCATAGCATACGAACTTTTATTATAGCTCAAAGTGTTTGTACATTTTTGGCCTTGAAGACTACAAAGTACTACAAAACTTTGCGCAGCTACACAAAGTCCCCGGCCACACTAAATGATCGTTGAAATTATCATTCAAATGAAGCTATGTCTGGCTCCGGCATAACCGTATTTCTTTACCGTTCGGAAACGACCGCATCAAAACCAAAATGAATTTCAGCAGTTTCACAAAAGGTGAAACCAAATTGTCGTGAGATGGAGCTGCTAAATCTGCTTTATCTATCTATCTACATAAATAATAAAGCTAGACACGATTATAAATCAACGAGTTCCTTATCTGATACGCGATAAAATTGTTTGTTAAGTAACATCAAAAGTTATTGTTCGATTTCGTTCAAATTTCCAAATTAATTTTTTGTACGTTCTATCAATATGGAAAATTTCAAGTCTCTAAAGCACCTAGGGACCACCTTGCGGACGGACAGACGGACGGACGGACTAAGGGAAACTGTAAGGGACCGAAATGTATGTAGGCGCATAACATCCGAATGACAGCACCAAATTAGACAATAAATTTTTTTGGGTTCGTTATTGTCATGACAATTTTTTTACAATGAAAACATTTTGTCTGTCTGTCTTTTTGTTCGTTACGGGCATTTTCCGAAACTGTTGAATGAACTTTGACGGGATTAAACTGTTTTTACAAGGAATAACATAGGCTATTTTACCAAGCCTTCAAAAATTGAGTTTGCCCTTTTATTGAAATTCCGTTCCGATACGACTTAGGGACCTTCAAGAAAATGAGCATACTCATTTTTAATAGGCCGGTAACGCATCTGCGAGCCCTCTAGTGTTGCAGTTGACCATGGGAGTGGTAGTAAACCGCCTGCCAGTTTACCTCTTGTTTTATAAAAATAAATATTTAATTTATAAAAATAAAAAATAAATAATTGTCTAGGCCGTTTCGCTTTGGAAACATTAGAGCTGGCAACTGGTTGTACGAGGCAGGAAATTCCTCGCAAATCGTGCAAGCACGCTAATCGCCACGGTATCACGGCACGTTACGGTAGTTGGGTGTAAATTGGACATTCCGCTAAACGGCCAATTCGCATTGGTAACAAGCAGAAAATCGCCTATCGCATCTCGCACTGGACGACAACGGCAATAGAGGAGCGATGAACTCAGTTTGGGGGTTCGCCGACCGGCCGCCGAACCGCGATAACGATATTGATCGCCGATTTGTTTGTGACAGTTATGCGTTTCCGTCACGCCTCTGACGTACCTCGGAGACTGCAATCTTGGGTTACTATGTTCCGCCACTACAAAAACGGCACAATTATGCCCTATAATATGTAGTTTATGCCCTATAATATATAAGATTAGCTGTTTATCGCAACTTCGTCCGCGTAAAATTGCAGGAGTCCTTAAGCAGGTCCTACCGAAAAATCCTTTTTAGCGAGTGTCTTCTAACTATAAACTATGTACTTTCTTCCCAAATTTCATGGAGGTTATCAAAATTTTGTGTTATGTCACTTTGAGCTATGTCTGGCTCCGGCATTTGAGGTTTATCATGATCATGATAATCTGGAATCGTCAATTTGTTTGTGACAGCTATGCGTTTCCGTCACGCCTTTGACGTACCCCGAGACTGCAATCTTGGGCTGTGTGCGGTTAGCATTATAGACAAATTCCTTTTTCAAATCGTGTGACTGGCTGAGTGAATATTTTTCTTTTTTTTCCATTATTAGGACTTCGCCACGCTATCAACTAGTTTTAAGTGTCTCAGATGTTATCACGATAATCTGGATTTAAGGTTATGGCAGGTATACACACCCCTAATTGGCTTTTACACGGCATCGCACCGAACGTTGAATCACTTGGAGGCACGACTTCCCTGGTAATACGGTAGCTAACTTCAGCTAAATTCTTTACCATTAGGGATCCAGTCCTGTAGCCAATTAAAAAAAGTAATTCCCACTTTGATCTTTCTCCCTTAGGCATTAGTGTTATTTCCATTTTCCCTAGGTATTATGATTTCCATGCTGGGCATCATACCTTCTTGAATTTTTTTTTATATGGAACTAGCTGGCCGAACAGACTTCTATCTGTCAAAAGTCAATTTTTATAAATTTATTCTTTAGAAAAACTTTCCTTTATAGGTTCCTTTAAAGGAAAGGGAAATGATTCGTTGTAGGCCACGAAAAGACTAAAAAAAAATTTATCGGATTCGTCGCGCTGTTCTTGAGTTTTGCCATTAGCGTCATTCTTTTTTTATTTATATAGTTTAAGGATTGCATTAACATGAAAAAAAAAACACGAATAACACGTTAGGATCATAGCCTTGTCGCTATTAAAAAATACCTACTATACAAAATCTTTGACAGTATAAAGTAACCCATTTACATAGGTTACTTCGACGTAGTTTAAGTAGTATTCTAGGGTAATATACTAATTGATCTGATTATAATGTTGGCTTCTGTAACAGGTCACTTCCAAAACGGCACCAGACGTAATCAAAGTAAATCAAATATAGGCTTAACACGATCGTTACAGTTTATAGCTAATATATCTCAAGTTGGACCAAATTATACATAAATGCCAACATTAATGAATATCGCTTGACTTGGTAAAGAGTTCACTGGGAACACACATAGAGATACTGGCACCGACTTCAAAAAAAGGTGGAGGTTCTCAATTCGACTGTATTTGTTTTTATGTTTGTTACCTCAGAACTTTCGACTGCGTGAACCGATTTTTTGAAAGCTAGTGCTTCCCATGTGGCACCATTTTAATGCGGTCCATTTCTGACAATTAGAAGTCGTTTTTTTTTTTTAAGAAAGAAAGATTATTTATATATTAAGATAGAGTTTCGATAGCTCAATGGTAAAAAGATGGACAGAAAATCCTAGAGGTGCTCGGTTCTCCGCTGGGCTATCATCGAACACTGGCCACTTCTAACACAAGCTTTTATAAAAAACTTAACTTGAAAGGTAACAATATTAGGCATATCTCAAAATATTTAAATATTCTTTTTTTTCAATAAAAATTAAAAACCTCTCTGCACTAGCGATAGATCAATGTCACAGTTACCTTAAACACTTAACGTCCTAATTTTTATTCAAATAACTCAGTATTTTTTTTTATATAACAATGAGTAAACGAACAGGCGGTTCTCCTAAGTGACTACCGACGCCCATGGACAACTGCAACACCAGAGGGCTCGCAGATGCTTTGCCGGCCTTTGAGAAATGAATATGCTCTTTTTTTGAAGGTCCCTAAGTCGTATCCGTTCGGAAATGCCGAAGGTGGCAACTGATTCTACAGAGAAATTGTGCGAGGCAAAAAGTGTTTAGAAAAACGCACAGTTGTGGACTTTAGGACATCGAGGTGATGAGGGTGGAATTTCAAATAATCAGTTATATAAAAGAGGAACTTTTTTAATTAACAAACATTTAAATATGACTTAAAAAGCCAGTAGGATGTTTAGTGCCATCCTTTGATTAAAAATTCATTTCCGGATATTCTTTTTTTTTTGGAGTATTTTTTCGAAGGCTAGCAGAAACAAACAACCATTCATAAATAAGAGCCAAAAACAGTTGAATCCATACGATACATTATTTTCCTCTTTGATTTAGACTCAGCATGGATACTCTATCCATTGACCAAAAAGCCGCTTTGTGTCACATTGGCCGATTTTTTTTAATTAAAAAAAGTGCTTTGATATCGCAATTTTGCAGCAAAAGTACTAAAATATGTAATCTCCAGAAATTGCACTTATAAAGTAATACTTTTATTATATTTATTAAATACTACAGTATTAAAAAAAAATTGTAATCACTTCCCGAAATGATCGTCGAAACTTTTAAGTTATATGCATGAGTAAAAATTACTTTATTTTTCGCAATTGACATTTTTAATGATAACTTTTACTTATATTTATAAAAAAAGATAATATTACTACGTAAAATAAAATTATTATAGGTAATTTAAAAACATAAGGTGATTGAACACAAGGTGATTGATGTAATAAATGTGTGAAAAAAATAAAGCAGAAAAATATCAGATGTCAAAGATACGTCAAGAAATTTGAAAAAGGAACGCAAAAGCGCGGGAGTTATGAAACAAAAATGGCACCGGGAAGCCACGATAAGCGTTCCTACCCACGTGGTGGGTCAACGGCTGCCCCACTGCGCAATAGAGTTCGCTGAACGCGCGCACGACGCACACAGCGAGGCGCAGGTGACTAATTGTTTTTTTTAAAAGGTCTTTTACAGAGCGTGGAACAAGTCTGCAAAATTATATTTTTTATAGGTCTTTTTAAAGGTGTTGCAGGTGGTTAGGAGAGCTTTTTATGTGTCATTTATATACTTTCGAACTATTACGCAAGTATGCCCATTGTTAAATCGACGCAAAAATCTATACTCTATGGCCCATAATAGCACTGTTAACAGTAACGTTATAAGGCTATAATAGTACACTTATGGTGCCATAGACTATGAAATATATGAGTACTATAAAAGATCCTGGCAGATGACACGACAAAAAAGAAAAACACAAATTTACTTTTCCCGCGCGTTTATTTTCTTAATGTAAACATACTATAATAGTTGCTCAAAAATTATTTAATTAAAATTAAGCTGTTTTATTTGGTTTCTATTCTTAATTTATGAAGTAAAATTGGATTTTGACGAATTTACCAGTATACCTAAAGAAATTTCGAGCGTAGTTCTTAATATTATGGAAAATTTGTTATCATCAAAATCTCGGCACACATGTATCAAGGAATATGACAAAATGGTTCTTTCTTTTTTTTGTTTTATTTTAAATACGTAAATCTATTTGTAGAAAAATTTTTGCATGCAATGCTGTATTATTAGGTCCAAAAGTGCTCGTGGCGTCCCTCTTTGTGACATTTGCCAAGGCTCGCATCGCAATCACGCCACTCGCCTTTTTCAAGCCCTTATACAACGGTTACATAAAAAAAACTATAATTTATTATATATATTTTTTCAAATTAAACTGACTTCTAGTTGAGGTGGACGTAGCCTAATCATTTATTTTTAAGAGACGTAGTGTGAAGTCGTAATAAAAATAAATTTATATTCTCAGTTATACTTTTGGTTGTGATTATTATAATTTTTAAACATCAAACATCACAAAAACGGTTCCGTTGGATTACTAACGGGTCATATCACACGTCTACTTACCTAAGTAGACGTGGACCAGCCGTTCCGGTTCCGCATTAACCTAATGATCACGCTAATTGAACTGAACACGCAACTCTGCCTGTAGTGTTACGCTGTCAAACGTAACACTACAATTTAATTCTCGCTTCTGGTCTGTGTATGCGGAAAACGTTTAGGTTTTTCTTTTTTTATTGTTATGATTTCAATGCGTGTGTGTGGCTTTTCTATTTTTTTTTTTGTCATCAAAATTTACGCACCACATGCACGAGGCCCTTGCCAATTGTTATATTTTGTCATTTTGTCTTTTCTCTCTTATCGTTTCAATAACTTTCTGTTTATAGTTCCACTTGTTTTTTTTTTCATTTATAACGGGACAAAGACGAAAAGTGGACCAGAAACTTTGTTAGGAATATGAGCTATGTTGGGACTCTTTGTTTTCCGGATCGGGCTTCGTCTTCGGAGCAGACATTTCCGCGATGAGGTGGGCGTCACGGTGGTAGATGGCCGCTTTATGGTTATACACCATAGTCGTGCACACAACAGCTCATATTTTAATTTTACAGGAGAGGACATTTAAGATGTTTTTCGCATATTTCCTCATTTTTGGATAACTATTTATAGTACGTTTGAAAT
Source organism: Charaxes varanes (assembly GCA_024363005.1). Lineage (NCBI taxonomy): Eukaryota > Metazoa > Arthropoda > Insecta > Lepidoptera > Nymphalidae > Charaxes > Charaxes varanes. Next base: position 445,542 of record JANCMC010044246.1, on the reverse strand, counting down.
CTTAAAAAAAAGTTGATTGTTCATTTTGTTTGCTGTAGTTTTATATAAAAAATGTATATTGAAATTGGTATACGTAATTCGGAATTTTGCGGTTTTGACTATTTGTGACTTTGTTGCCCCGAAGGTGCGATATATTTTTAGTTTAATGTATAATAGCATCGTGTTATATTGTATTATCTCGATGTTCCGTCACGTCCGTGTAGTCATTTAAAATTTGGTTGCACCCGAAAACCAGCGCTGTCGTATTTTTTAGTACGACTGCATTTGATGCTGAGGTTGCAACCCTTTCACGTTACTGAGCCATCCATTCTATTTATATTCATCTTAATTTAAGATACAACTTAATAAGAGGTATTTAAGATTTAATTATTATTTTCTCTTGTCTACAATCAAATGTTTTTTAGGGGTCCGTAGTAATACAAGGAACCCTTATCGTTTCGCTCTGTCTGTCCGTCCGTCTGTCCGCTCACAAGGTGGTAGGATTTCCAAACTATAAGACGTAGAGACTTGAAATATATTAGTCGAGAGATTATGGGCGTTCCGGGCGTAAGACGGCAGTCGGTCATCTCGCCCCACAGCCATATCCTCTACAATTTCTTTTATCTCTTTCTCATATTTCTTCTTCTTCTTCTTCTCATCTTTCTTATATTCTATAAGACGGCAATGCTGTCACGCCAAGTGACGGTACTGTTGTCGCGTTTTGTTCGGTTTGTGAGAATTCCCGGTGGCCTAAACCTCCTTTTAAAGACCTGCAACGTATCTGCGACCCTTCTGGCGGTGCAGATGTCCATGGGCGTGCGTAGTCACTTAGATGAACTGCCTGCCCGTTTGCCCCTTTTTATACAACAAAAACAATCAAACGAACCCTGGTACTAGATAGCGCTAGAAAGATGAAGGGGACTGTATTTCACTAGGACTCAGTCCTAGTGCTACAGATAGACAAAGTCCTAAGGATACAGATAGACAAAGTCCTAAGGATACCGGTAGATAAAGTCATAAGGATACGGATAGGCAAAGTCGTAGGGATACAGGTAGACAAAGTCCTAAGGATACAGATAGACAAAGTCCTAGGGATACACATAGACAAAGTCCTACGGATACAGATAGACAAAGTCCTAGGGATGCAGATAGACAAAGTCCTAAGGATACAGATAGGCAAAGTCCAATGGATGCAGATAGGCAAAGTCCTATGGATGCAGATAGACAAAGTCCTACGGATACAGATAGGCAACGTTCAAAGGATACGGGTAGACAAAGTCCTAAGGATACAGATAGACTAAGGCAAGTATCCAAAAACCACTCACCCTGCGCCTCGTCCTCATCCGCCTCGGGCGCCGGCGTGGCGGGTCTTCGCGCTCCAGTTCCTCGCGCGAGGAGTCCCCGGAGGCGGAGGCCGAGGGGGAGCCCGAGCCGGAGCCCTCCGCCAGCTCCATCACTGCGTTGTAGCGCTGCAGAAGGCTCGAGGCTACTGCAACAAGGGCCACGTAATAACGATCACGCAGACCAATGAATTATCTGGGGTCACGGCAGTGATTAGCACGACGAGGCAAGGTTATGGCGACAACGATCACATTCCGACTAGCGTACGATTAATCTCGCTCGCAATATAAAAATGAACACGTTTTTTAAGCGTTATACATCTTATATTACCAGATAAATATATAATTTAATTGATTTTTCATTACTATACAATTATGCGAAACACCTTGCATTCATGTATGTATCCCTGGATATCTCACTAGGATAATCTGTGCTGAGATGTCCAGTGAAATATGTATAACTAGTTATGCCCACGACTTCGTCCGAATAATATTAGGAAAAAAAAATAGATTCAATTGTAGCGTGACGATAATATAACCTTCCTCGATAAATGGGCTATCTAGCACGGAAATAATTTTTCAATTTGAACCAGTAGTTCCTGAGATTGGCGCGTTCAAGCAAACACACAAACAAACAAACAAACTCTTCAGCTTTATATACTAGTATATATTGAAATTTAAAATGAATTGTCAACTTTATTAACTAACTAACTTTAAACATAAAATACTTAACATATCGAACAAAATGTTAAATTAATAAAATTGTTCAAGAAAGAAATGAAATCCCCACGCCCGATCACCCTTTTCGTAACGCTCAAGTCAAGCGTGCGTAAAGAAGTATTACTTCAAAAATCACTCACAGTCATCGTCGTTCTCCGAACCGGAATCTGACCCGTCATCGTTTTCTGACCCACCAGCCAGCTCTTCCTCTTCTTCCTCCTCCTGTAAGAATAAAAACAGCTTGAGATAAGAGTTTCCAGCCAACAAAAACATTTAATTCTGTCTGTCCGTCTGTTTGAGTCTTACTGACCATCCATAAACTACATAAAAAACGCTTTTTTTTGTGCGGTTCCTGCTGTTGGCCCTATTGGCCTCGCGGCGTCACCGGCAAGGGGGGAGGGCAAACCAATATAAATGCCAGTACCAATTTAATCTTACCTTTAGCCGCATGTTTCATAGCTGTCTATTGGTCGTGCAGATGTGCATGGGCATCGGTAGGCACTTAGGCGCCTGCTGTCAGCTCGTTTGCCCCTTGTAACATAAAAAAAGTAAACAAAAAGTGAAAAAAAAAATCTAAGATCATTGGCATATGTGCATCAACGCCACCATAATTATATATATGCGTCACTATTCTATTCTATGCTATTCTATTCTAATGCCGCAGCCAGACATAGCTTCATTTGAATGATCATGTAGTGTGGCCGGGGATTTTGTGTAGCTGCACAAAGTTTTGTAGAGCTTTGTAGTCTTCAAGAACAAAATGTACAAACACTTTGAGCTATCTGGCTACGGCATAAGAAACACTAAATGCTGCACGCATTCAAATATAGACCGAGTAAGCACGAGATTTCTGTCGGTGGTATCAACTATAAATTAAATTCTTCTGTGTGCAGGGCACACGGCATGATATGAGGTGGTACATGATTTGCACCTCACTTCATATTGGTATCGTCCCTAAACCGATATAATTATTGCGTGCGGTTGTCTCCTATTTAGTGTGTGTATCTTAAAAAAGACACACATTCTATATATAGCATTGTAAAATTTTGATGCTTCATATTTAACAAGAAAAGTTTAAATGGAAATAGACAGCGATGTAGTGGAAATATAAGTAGATTACGCACCTTGCTGCAGTAATTAATGCACTCGAGTTAACTTTATGCCAACCAATATAACCCTTGTGCATTAATAACTCACTTTGCACTCGGTGCAACAATCTACTATTACTAAATGCCTATACTAAGAATCGGATATCTTACGGATTCATAACGTAGTGTTATTGTGGTTCAAAAATGTGTGAATAAATCCTTTAATGATAGTTTATTGGATGTATAAAGGAAGGCTATATAAGTACATTTAGCAATATTGTACACGTCTTAGCCGGCCAATCTCCCCTTCGGTTACAGGTCGATGACCCCGTGAGAGAAGCTGACCGTCTTCACTATAGAATTGCGAAGGTACCTGTCTCAATATAGTGCAGTTGTTAAACCGTGCCTATTATGTGCAATTAGATATTTAACGTTAACCACGAAAGTGTCATTTCTTATTTAATGTTTACTGTATTTATTGCAAAGTCAACAGTAGTTATGTAAATTACTAACTTCAGCCAGCGATCCTAATTCCAATTAGTAAAAAAAATAATTTCGACTTTACAAATAAACTCTTCAATATTATTTATATGTACAGACTAGTGTTGCTATTTACTACATTCTATTATCATGTAATATTATTCCCGTTCACGGTCCCGTTCCCGCCTTAGTTATTATATTATATTAGTTTAAGTATTCTTTAATTAAAGTTTACGTGCAATTTTCTTAATATTTTTCTTTCGTAAGAGCCTTCTCCTGACAATAACAAACACAATGGAAAAAAGAATTAGTGAAAGCGGTCCAGCCGCTCACGCGTGATGCCGTAACCAAGGAAAATTATGGATTTTATATATATGTATACAGATTAGTAAGGAATTAAGGGTACTCTTTGGGGTATAGAATATCAATTATAATGACTTACTTCGTAATCTCTTCAATGGTGGGTTTTGCGGAAGTCGTTGGTAAGCTCTTCGGTCTAATACAGGTATAGGGTCACCCACTCCGTGAGAAAAACTTCTAGCAGGCGTGTTGACGCTGACATGAGAAGAGAATTGAGTGCTGACTGCGCTTTGGATTAGCTGCATCAAGTACAAGCTGTACACGCCCTTTAGAAGCTGGATTGACGCTTTCTGAAAGGAAATATATTAGGGCTAATGAATTACTATCCACAAAACAGCGTGAAATGAAAGAAAACGAGGATTGTACTTTGTATATGTTATAATATGCTTGAAATAATTGGCCGTATTATAGTTAAAATACATACAAAAAAATGTTAATGGTTACCTAAAAATATAGAAAAGATTTTTGAAGGAAAATTGTCAAAGAAAAAATTGAAAGTTGATGATAGTGAGACTGTTACGCAGTGACCCTGCCTTCTGCTCCGGGGGTCGTGGGTTCGATTCCCACCTCGAGTCTGGGTGTATTATCCATATGTATCTATTTATATATTTCTAAAAGAAATATTTGTGTATAACAGGCGGCTGTTATCTATAATACAGGCATTAAGTTGTCTACCTTAGGAATAGACGTCCGTGTGTCATATAGTCCTGTACATATTTATTATTTTATTATTATTATTACATTACAAGAAAATACGTTGTATGATTATTCTCGTACAACGCGTTTTTACGACCCCGAATGCGCAGAATGTAACGTTATACATATTGCGATATAATATATTATAGAATAATATTAATGCGTTATAAGAGCACCAGTTTTATGTCGTAATGTAACGTCGTATACAGTTTTATGTCATAATGGGAAATTAGGATGTTATTATGAATCTACTAGTTTTAGGTCAGTCCACACTAGGTACCTGGTGCGATATTTATCAAAATAAAGACTTATATGAAATAGATAGGGCACGAGGGTTCATAAAAAGGGTAAGAAAGGTAAAGGTAAAGATTTAATTACAGGTAACGTCACGTTTGTAGCCGAATTGGGCCCGCGCGTTCGGGTACCAGTACCTCTTTCCCACATGTGATCGGCATGAAGTAGCGGCAGTACTGTCACGTCAAGTGATGGTACTGTTGTCGCGTTTCGTTCGGTTTATGAGACTTTCCGGTGGTCTAAACTCGTCATTAAAGGCCGGCAACGGATCTGCTAGCCTTCTGGTCGTGCAGAAGTCCATGGGAGCCGGTAGGCATTTAGGTGTCTGCTGCCTTCTCGTTTGCCCCTTGTAACATAAAAAAAAAAACTTGACCGTGACTATCGTTTTAAACCCATTGATTTTATTCGTACAAAACACATAAACGCCACCACATTTTGTTTCAAATATGAAAGCCTTCTTATAGATCGAAATGGATATAGCATTTGGTTTACATAATCCATGGTTTGATATTATCTAAAATCAATCCATCTTGCGGAACAATGACAAGATATCTCCGATTACCAAGATGGAAACTCATTACGAAGTAATATTGGAGTCTGATCGCGGAGAGCAGATTGAGCGATAAATCAAGAAATTTTCAAAAATGTTCTCCCTAATTTATCATTTGATTCGGTATTCGCTAGTTAGTTCTTTTAATACCGCTTCTATAGTAAAGATATTTGCGGTTCCTTTACTTCACTACTCAAACAGTAGTTCCCCGATGTAGCACTTATCCATGGGTATAGTAGTACTCCAGTGACCCCCTTGTCCTTTGCACCTTGTTATATATAAAAAAATAATATCTGTCAAAAATATAATCGTAAAGAAAAATACGTTCCGTTCCTGTACACGACAACAATAAAATGTTATAAATATTAGCTTTTTCGCACGTAATACGATATCCATCTGAATTATGGAGGTAATTTTTGTAATTCATTATTACGATCACGCTATCCCGCGGGAGATAGTAATCTTGACTAATATTGTGCCCTCAATTACAAATAAAATTAAACATAAAAAAATAATTGTACTGTACGACTTACGATGTCAACGTCGCTTACTTTACGGGACATTAAAACCAGTCGTTACCTGTATGTATAATTACTATAGTTCAAAGTTGATATTTGAGCCTCTATTGTAATAAAATCTAAACTGTAGAAACTAAATCTGGTAATTGTGCAGTTTAGTTACTTTTTCAAAAAATGCACATTATTTATATATATTTGCTGGAAAGTATTGTTTGCTTGAAGTGATATTCCGTTGGGGAGGCTGACATTTTTTTGTATAATTTTTGAATTATGAATGCTACTTTAGGGCATTTTGGAGCATTTCGACATTTTTTTTTATGTTACAAGGGGGCAGACGAGCATGCAGCAGGCACCGAAGTGCCTACCGGCGCCCAACAATTAATTTTTTATTTTCTATTATCTTTAGAATATTACTTATAAAAAATTTTTTTTTTAATAATTTTTTTTCAGTGTGACCGGGAACTGTGTGTAGCTGCGCAAAGTTTTGTAGACCTTTGTGGTCTTCAAGGATAAAAATGTACAAATACTTGAGCTATGTTTGGCTCCGGCATAATAGCAGTTAGAAGACCTGAACTTATTCATACCGCCTTGAACCATGTCTGACGCCGGATTAGAATCCGCGTCGGACATGGCTTAAAGTGTTTGTACATTTTTATCCTTGAAGACCACAAAGGTCTACAAAACTTTGCGCAGCTACACAAAGTCCCCGGCCACGATGCACGATCATTGAAATGATTATCCAAATGAAGCTATGTCTTCCTCCGGCATTAAATTATATTCTAGCTGATTCTTGAACTCGTATTCTATATACATTCTAATACAGATCTTTATCTCATGTGATTTAAATCTTAGTTATTTAAATTTCTTTAAGAATTAGTAAAACAAAAGTAAAATATGTAAGCAAGTCAGTTTTTTTAACTGTCGGGAATACACACATCTAATTATATTAATAGGGTTAAAGCTTTTTGGTATATTTTTGGAAAAGTATAACAAAAATATAACCAAAACCTCTCATTCCTTATCTCATCAAGCTCTCATTCTTAAGACCTTATTATTTTTCTAAATATGATACCTACGATTCGATTCGATTAATTTTATGCGGAGGAAGTCACGGGTACAGCTAGTTTCGTATAATATGTCAATGTAGAGAAAGTTTCAGTGGTCCATCCTACTATAATTACGCTTTTAAATTTTTATAGCACGTTAGATTTTTTAATACTATGTTGATCACATTTTTCACGATCGTTTTATGTGTAAAGTGCAACATCATTTAAATTAAGCTTTGTTTCGCTCCGGCATAATACAATTTTATTATGCCATTTGACTGTAAGGCAGTGCATCAATACGAGACGATATTGATACGGTGTAGAATTCAATTCGTTCGCTTTATAACCTATTTAACGATGTTAATACTGATCTTAAAAAAACAGGCGTTAGCAATAATAGATGTATTCAGCTTGATTTATAGCATTATACAATAAGATCGAATGGCGCTTGGACTCCAAGCAATCAATTATATTGCACCATAATAGCCGCTACACAAGTTTCAATAAATCGAATTTGCGAAAAAACGGCACAGCTTAAACTGCGCAGTTTTATTTATACATGTGTATGAACAATAGTTGTCAATTTAACTGCACATTTTTCTCGCAAAGATTTAACGGTTCAGTTTTTTTTTTCGCCACGATTTATCGATACGCGGCTATGATACGGAGAGCACAATATTATAATAAATTTTCTTTTAGATTTTCTTTTTCCGCCATTTTTGCACGCGCACGTTTACCCCTCGCCAAGACATTATTAACACAGACTGAAAAATACTGCGCTATAAGGATAGTCGTACATGATCCACACGTCACATCTGCAAAACGCATTCGCCGCACGTGGTGTGGCCGCCACAAGCTGCACGCTAAAATATCTGTAAATAAGCCAGTTGCAGCGTTTTTTGCTAGCGGCATGTGGCCCGTGTGCGGCTACAGTGAAATAATACAGTACAATAAAAATTAAACTCCCTCAAACTTTCGCTCCATCATTTCGCAATCTTCAAAATTATTGAAGATTGCTATTCGGTCAATATAAATACAAAATACGTAATATTGCGCGACATAATCGATCATTTATGGGCCGTCTAACGTACTAACTCATGGAAAATAAAAAAACGATACCAACGCGGGATAGTACAAAATGCTAAACTATCACCTAAACTGTAGATCCTTATAGCAACCAAGGACCAAGCATAAAATCAGGGTACATATGTGTACACTTGTTATTACCATATTCTTTTTAAATCTAAACTTTTTAATTAAAGGTTTACGCGTGCGAGTTTATCGGCGGCACTCCTGAGAGACGAGTGGTGTCAATGCCAAACTTGTTGCTTCAGTCGATAAGATGCTTGCATCTTGTCGCAACGATCCTCCGCACTTGAACTTTGTTCCGCAACCAATTTCAAGAAAGGAGAGGCCGGTCGGCTTCGGTCGCGAGCCGGCGTAGAGGGGAGTTGAATATTTATTTAGAAAAATTTACTACGCAGCGACAGAGCACCGAGCGAGGATCGCGCGTCGCGAGGGCGCAGTATATACTCGTTAAATGATAAATTATTATTAACCTAATCGATAAGTTAGTTTTTATATGGCGTAGAATTTATAAAGAGCGTGACGCCGTCCGACGTTGGCGCGGCTGATTCTATGTAGAAATTGGATTTTACTGTAGGTCCATGGCGTGTGGGTTGCGTGCTACAATTCAATGCTCGAGGAAATGATGAGATGAAACGTTGTATTCTAATACTGTGGTCAATCATCTAGTCGGTACAGTACCGTGCAGTGCGACACTTTCCAACGGATCTGCCGCTACCGATTGATAAAGTTGCTCAAAGCAGCGCGTCCCACCTCTTCGCTCCTGACACGTATTTGTAGGCAGCTTTAAATCGACTAAATAGGCATCTTTTAGAAATTTTACAATACGTATACATTAAATGCGACAGATTGTAAAGTTACAAAACGATTCGGTCGTGTACTAGAGATTTCAGTTTACGTCTCGACCGCGTTAGTCTAGTCTGTAAGACAATACTTGTACTGTAACGCCATAAACGAATATATTAAGTACGTAGATAATAATTATTTGAGAGCCGAAGAGATCGCAGTCGACCGTCGCTCGGTTCGGTTCTCTCCATATTCATTTTTCTCGAGTTACAAAAGAACCCCATGGACTGATCCCGCGATGAAGTATACATATTTGAAATTGTGAATAACATTACAAATGTGTATTGTTAACTAAAAGCGACTGGCGGTCTCTTCCCGTAGACTTTGTAAAGATGTTGAACTCTAGAGTTACCAAATATTGCCTAATTATTTTTACAAGATTGTTACGTCTGTTATAGTGATAAAGTAATGTTGATGTATTATTTGAAATGAGACGCCCGAGGGGTTATTCTGTGACGAGACGTCGCCGGTTTATTTAAAGTGAGGTATTATTGTCGTCCGTTGAAATATTTATTGTACGTTTGATTCACTGTTGAAATATGAATGTCTGTGCGTCGGCCGCCGGCTGGCGTTTAATTTAACATCATTCAAATATAATGAAAACCATATTGTACGAATGTTTTATTACTTCTATTTCCTGATTTATACACAACAAATACAATACACAATATAATTATAACACACACAACGAATATACTAGAGATAACGCCACACCTAGACATACCATAAAGCAAACCTATTAAAGACCTTGGCTGCTCAAAAGCCTCGGCCGTCGCTCACGTGAGGGAGACCGGTGGTCTTCTGAGGTCAGTTTATGGTCGCCAGTTGCTTGGGGTTCTGGCCAACTGCTGCACCGCGCGGCCCCTGCTCCAGAGGCAGGCGCGGGAGACGCGTAATCACGCATTTATTTATTAATAAATCTTTAATACTTCTCCCGTATCTCTTTAATAATAATCTCACCTTAAAAAATATAAATAAAAGATACCATAGTTTTTATAATTATCTGCTTACTAACTTTACCTTTACCGTATATCGTATCGCTAACTTTTACATGCGAACATGGGTAAAGTTATAACATCAATTTTATATATCACATACTCTATACAAGTATTATAAGTAGGTATTTACTCATTATACAGACGAGACGACGTATATTTAACTCAAAGAGATTAATTTTTCGTTAAGAAATGTTAATAAGCTCGCAGACACCTATACATACAATTCGACACGACACAAAAACAATAAAATTGATGCTGTTTACGCCTCGGCCGAATGAAAATAATTGCAACCGCGCGCGTACCGCTCGGGACGGCGCCTCGGCAGTCGCGAGAGAGACTAACGACACGGACGACGCCTACGACGTAGGAAGCCGGTTTCTTTAAATTATTTATTATTTTTTATTGGTTTAAAAATATTTTTAAATTATAAAATAAAATTAGTATAATTTGGTGGGAATTTGAATCCTATAATTTCTTATGTTTTTTTCTGCTATAAAAAGCGCGTCAGAAAACCATGTAGAATCCTTGCACCCTGTAATGTATCCCCACCAAATATGAACTCTTACTATAGGCGGGTTGGTTACAGAACCCTTTTAGGCTCTTTAGAAAAACTCCGCGTAAGATTTTTTTTTAAAGTACAAGGGGCAAACGAGCAGGCAGCTGGCACCTAAGTACCTACCGACGCCCAAGGACATCTGCACGACCAGAAGGCTAGCAGATGCGTTGCCGGCCTTTAATGACAAGTGTAGGCCACCGATTTAGATAAGGTAAGTTAATTACATGGAGATAAGTGTATATTTCAATAATCTAACATATTAATCGTGACATAAGAAAATGAATGACTCAGAAATTTGTAAGAAAAAAAAAATAACTCGAGCGCAACTATTATCTATCTTATTTTGAATGAAATCTTTAAAGAATAAGGAAAAAATGTTATTTGCAAATTTTCTCAAGGGAATGTAGCTAACACCATCAATATAATTATTGACAACTTGATTTTAACCTAAATCTAAACTATTTTTGCACCTAATCTACGTTATCCCCACAACGCTTTATTTAATACAAATTAGCATTATGGCCTCCCATACCATTATGACATTGAGCAACATAACAAATTCCCTTTTATTAGTTTCGTTTCAGCTATCATCTGCAAACTTTTCAGGCTCCGGCTCATACTGGCTGGAGGTCAATATGGAAGGTATCGCTTACATTGATCTCATGTGCGTGAGTAAATCGAAAAATCTCGTCTTGGGCTCCCCTACTATGGAAAAGATAGTTGTCAGAGATTCGCCCTCATTGTGTGGCCAAGTATTCGCCGTCAGCACAGCATAATAGCGATCTGGATCATCGAGGGAATTAAGTCAGATGGAGTCCAAATAACCCTCCATTGGTCTTCGTGGAGAATGGGTAAGAACAATACAATTTTTTTTAAGTAAACATAGTAACCTGTATTCGTCCAGCAACGCTAACATTGTGATGATTGTGACGCGCGGAACGGCGTCTGGCGTGTACGTCTGGTGAACCTGGTGACGTCACCAAGACGCTGGGCTTTTCACAGCCTCCCATTATCTCGGTGTATACTTCTAGACAAATATGTATACGTGTTATATACTTATACTTTATAATAGCTATTTATTAACTATGTACTTTAAAAGTTATTATTTCTATAAGCTAGTTCAACCTTTTTTATGTAGACTAATAAGCAACACCATCATACGGCTTTTTAAAAAGACTAGCTGTTTCCTGCTACTTTATCCGTGTAGAATATCTATCGAATTCGTTAATATCCCATTGGAAAATCTTTTCTTACCGGCACCAGATATAGCTTCATTTGAATAATCATGTAGTGTGGCCGGGGGCTTAGCGTATCTGTGCAAAGTTTTATAGTACTTTGTAGTCTTCAAGTACAAAAATCTACAAACACTTTGCACTATATCTGGCGCCGGCATTATGCTAGTATGATAGAAAGAAAGTAAAACTACTATATAGGTGTAACTTAAATATAATGACATTAATTGCCATGAAATGTCTGTGCAATAAAAGCAAAAGTTTATTTTCAAATTACTAGTCATTCGTAGGTAAAAAAAACTTTGGCCTCAGTATTTTGTTAAATGTTATACATATCATAAAATAAAGCCCAAGGACTGTCTGTCTGTTCGTGATAAACTCAAAAACTATTGAAAGGATCATCATGCGGTTTTCACTAATAGATAAAGTGATTCATGAGGAAGGTTTACATGTATAATACATATACATTATAGTAGATAAAATAAGAGAATTTGAATGATTTATAACGTGATGTCGAAAAAAAAACGTATTTTTGTGCGCTTACATTGCGTGTGTTGGGTAAACCTTAGGTAGGTCAAAATAATGTACTACGGAATTGTATATCTAAAAAAGATCTATAAGAAAGTCAGCGACGGCATACATCTATAAGGAATCCTAATAAGATCACTTCGTAATCTGTCTGTCTGTCTCTCAAGACTTTTTTTCTCAGGACCGCGAAGAGTTATAGAATTGAAATTACTACCAAATACTGAGTCTGGTCTGCGGTCCCTTGAAATAATGATAAAATGTACCTTCTAAGTGTAAGCCATTAAAAGATATGGCTGTTCACGTCACATATGTCAAGAAAATAAAGAATATATTTGCAATGGGAAGCAAAACAAAAAGAAGCTGTAAATTTGTGAAGAAAAATGCAGTGACTCTTTAAAATTAAAATAAAAGATTGATTCATGATGAAAAGCATAAATCTCAAAATAACCCGTCAAAATATTATGTGATGGTACGGAACAGTTAGTGTCCAAGTCTGATTTGCACTTTCCCAGTTTTTATTGGCACTCTGGGCTGCAAGAGGTTAAGACAGGTGTTTAAATATAGATGTATATGGAAATAAGATGAACAAGAAGGGCAAAATAATTTATGTTACCCTTTTAGTAGTTCTTAACAAACATATTTAAATATAATGTTGGATATTTACTAAAATGACATAATTTATACCCATTTGTTGACGATGACTGCATGTTGCTAATAGACATCAAACTATATTTTTGTAAATGAATAGACAAGACTTCAACAAAATAAATTCAATTATATTATACATAACTCTTACCACCTTAGACTAAGTAAGCTTTGCTTTTATACAAGTGTTTCTATATGTCAAGAAAAAATTCATAAACATAACCAGTCAATAAATATCAAATAACATGCCCAAATGTATCATATTTTTGTTATCAATCTAACAGTTGATTCTCTTATTAATTAAAAAAAAAAAATACGTATATAATTTGTCAGTGAACATTAGTACTACTTGAAATTTTCACATGAATATTAATTTATTACACGATAATTGTATAAGTTATAAAAATGAATGACATAGATGTTATAAAATTAAAGTGATATTTTTATAAATTAAATTAAAAATGCAATTTAAAAAATATTCGCATAGCATTCGCATCTTGTCAAAACTAAGCATAGGATTTTATGGGTAGTGCAATATTGATTAGTAATTTGATAAAGTCTGGTCTAATGGTAATTATTGAGTATAATTAATATTGTATTACAAATATTAATAATATTATGTTGTCAACACATTCAATAATATTATATTCAAATTGGAAACAGGGTGAGAAACACATTCATATTTTCTTTTAGAGATAGAATCAAATTCATCATCAAAGTTTTAATAGACTATTCCTAAAAATAATATTCATTTTCCAAGGTATTTCTATATATAGTTTTCATCAAATTATTTTCAATACTTTAACAATACAAACAAGAAATGCAGCTCAGATGAAAAAGGAAATTAATTACTATAAGATGCCCTTAAGCAAAATTTTATTACGTTGACTCGCCGATATACCTCACTAGCGACACCCCGATTCTCCCTCAGTTCGCCTCGGGAATTCGTATGCCACACCTGCTCTCCTTTGTTTAAGTTTTCTGTGCATAATTTTGTAACCAAACGGATTACAGAGTGAATTCGAACTTAAAACTCTTTTATTTATAGCAATACCCTTGTTATATTACTATATAATATATTGTACAAATTTAATTATAATTATATCTTATAAATTGTAATAAATTTTATAAAAAAATTACAATATGTAAAATGAATTTACTTTGGGCTTCACTAAAACTGAAGATAGTAAAGAATCATGAATCACAAAGTATTCGATGAACATACATCAATATCAATTTAAAATAAGAGAATCTATGACGTTGTTTATTATGAACTGGAGATATTGAATCAAATAAATAAGAATATTAGTAATATGTATGCTGAGTATCCCCATTTCTCTCCACTAAGCGTAAAGCTTGGTGTCAGAAGCGGGTGCGACAATAACTCAGCAATGTCAAGGATCAGACTGGGTACTGGGTACTTGTTGACCCTTTGTACTGTTGAGTTGTTGAGGCTTAAATATACTATCATTTATAAATACTAGTAAACCTTGACCTAGATGTAATGTAAAATACGAATTATTGTGGTGCATTCAAGTCCTTTGGCAACTTACTCAAATAATAGTCGTGGTTGTAACGAGTAACTAAAATTCCATCTGTTACTTTAACATTGCTATCCGGAGTATAGTAAATGTCGTCTCCTTTAATGGTAGTCATTTTACCATTAACAGTTTTGATAATAGCATTTCCTGCACACAAGTCCCATTTTTTGATTGCTGTAGCATGAAAGTACACGTCAAAATCTCCATCTACAACCCCCATTACTTTGTACCCAGCTCCAGCCGCTGGAGTAATTTTTGTTTTTAATCCAAATGCCTCCTTTGCGATGTCGGACACTCGCCCTGGATGAGAGCGAGACACAACTACTCTTGGATGTTCTTTGTTTTCCTCTTGCTAAAATTTTTAAAGGATAGATAAAAAAAATTGCTGCTGCATATACCACTGTCAAAGTTTGATCATTTACTTATTTTATAAAATAAATTAACAATTGCCATTGCAATAACATTATCTACATATTACTAACTGAAGCCAAAACTTTTAGTACCATTTTATAAAAATTATGTGGACGAAGGAGTACGAAATTTGTCACAATTATAGTTAATATACAAGAGGGTGTGCAAATGTTAATATTCTCACAAAATACAATTTATGAATACGTTAAATTATTAAAATATAACACCATGCACACTGATGCCAAACAATTTAACCAACATGTGTAAATCATTAGGCATTTTACTATGACATTGTGTGAAATCTTAGTCCCGACGACGGTAAAAATATGAATTGTCGAATATTACACTATCATTCTACAGACAAGTGAATTGTGTCTGAATTTCAACCACCAAGCGATCTCTAGTTATAAATAATACTCACATGTGGCACATTTTTAATATTGCTAGAGGTTTTTTTGCTTTCCCAACCCCAGAATGTGTGACTAGAGAACGGGTAGTGTATTACTCCAACAATTGGCACTCCATTAATAGCTACACACACCATTGTAGTCACATATTGGTAAAGGCCCTCTGAAATCAATTATCACCATGTATTTGTAGAATAAATAAAAGTCATTTTTGCAAGAATAATAAAAATCTAAGATCTGTTAATAAGAGACAAGCCTAACCTGACAGACATTCTGACCTCACTGTAGTCAGGTAAGACAATGTCCAGTCAGGTCCACTAGTGAAACATAAAATTAAATTTATTTCTATTGTGGCATATAAGTTATTGAAAAGATTTAATAGTAAATTACAAACCTCATACATACAATTCAGTAAAGTTTTATATACTACTGGTGAACCCGGCAAATGTTATCCTGGCCGAAAGTTGGGTTACTTACTATTTACAACATTCTATTATCCTATTAGACAAATTTCTTAGCATTCCATGGATTCAACATGCAGGTGCCGGGTCCATCGCTTTGCAGAGGAAGGAACTATAGCAGTGCCCAGGACTTGTGACCCATGTGTAGGTTTAAGAACGTGCTCTTAATAGTGATCACTACCACTCACCTTCATTGCCAGTGTTCCCTCCCCTGCCTAGCCAAATCTGCATTGATAGAATCATAATCCTACTAGTGTGGCTTTAGATGTCCTTTCTAATAATATAAATTCCTTACAACTACCAAATATTTTTAAAAATTATCCACAGCAAACAAACAGACAGACCTGTTTAAGTATACAAACCTTGTCACAACAAAAAAAAAGAATTAGCTAATTTATTGCAGTCATTCAGAAGTTATGCGCTTACATACATTCATTTTCATTTATATAGGTTTACGTTTCCCTTGATGTCACTGTGTAATTAATCGTTATGTAAAAATTTAATTGAAAAAATACCTGTGTATTCTTGCGTAGCATCTAGAGGATCAATCCATACAGTAACATCTTTAATGTAAACATGTTCATCATTCATAAGTTCTATTACTCTCTGATCGGTCGAAACTGACTCCAGGTCTAAAGTTGGTTGATTTTTACAACTCGAATCGTCTTTGGTATGTTCTTCCGAAATAATATTCAACTTTGGAAATGTGTTTTTGAGACTATAGTACATGGCACAGTGGGATGCGTAGTCTGCGTCTGTTACGGGATCATTTGCTCCTTCCAACGTATTTCCTTTGCTTTTTACATTCAATTCATGATTTTTACCTTCCGTTACTTTCTTACCACCTAATTCTGCTGCATTTATAGCAGCCTTTAATAATGATTTTAAATTTACTAAATCGTTTTTATCAACGGGGTACCCAGTGCCGCCCGATCTCCAATAAATTATTAAAAATAGAATGAAACCCAAAGTAAAACAAGCAAATTTGTTCACTCTTAAGGTGCCACCGAAATTCATTATGATTTTCTTTCACGATTTTATGATTTTGTTGATGTGAATGCGATTTATTGTGATGTATTATGGTTTTGATTCGGATTTTTTACTATTGCATTTGTCAAATGGTTGGCAATTGGCATGTCAAATATACCAGCCTTATGTCATTGTCAAAGTCTAACCTGTCATTCAAAGAGAAATACTCTTATTTGTTTACGGATATTTTATAGCTATGGAACATACATATTTGTGCTAGACAGCGATCGTTACATTTTATACTTCATAATTATCTGATATTTCATGTCAGTTTCATATCTGCACTTTGACTCGAGTACTCGACGACCGACGTTGACCAACTTCATATATGATTGGATGGTTACGGTGTTGAGACGTTCATAATAATATTTATAATTAACTTTTCGAATATATATTAAAGGCGCGTAAGGTTGTGTTTTATTTTAAAACAATGATTTTAATGGACATTTTTGACACTGTAAGTAATTTTCTTTTTAACATAGGTTATGATTAAATTTGATTATATCTGATAAAATACTTTCAGGCGAGTTGGTGGACGTTAGTCATCGCAGTACAAGTGGTTATAGGCTCAGCGTATTTTCTATGGGTAAAAAAAGACAAAAAACCATACCAAGACCGTTTAACGAAAAAGAAATTACAGGAATGGAACCCATTACCATTAATTGAATACGATGTGAATGTCCCGCAACCGCCTTTAATGGGTAAAATAGATCATTTTGTGCTGAACATGGGTGCCACAAGCTTTTTAGATCTTGATAAAGAACCAGCTATAATGAAGAGAGCTATTAAATCTTTGCACAAGTATGGAGTTGGATCCTGTGGGCCGAGAGGTTTTTATGGTACCATAGATGTCCATTTAGAACTTGAAGAGAGACTTGCAAAGTTCTTAAAAGTAGAGGAGACTTGTGTATATTCATATGGATTTTCTACTGTTGCTAGTGCTATACCAGCCTATGCCAAAAAAGGGGATATAATTTTTGTGTAAGTATTTATATTTTTCATATTTACTTTTAAAATTCCAAGAGTTTATCATTATTACTATATAAGTAAATGTAAGTTTTATAATTACTTATAGACATATTTATATCAGAGGGAAAAATTAGCATTAGTTTGTGATAGAAACATATTCTGTAATTTTCTATACAAATCAGATTGAATTGTGTTATAGTTTGTAATTTAGAAAAATTGTGGTTTAAATTAATAAACATCTTTGCAAGATGGTTTAAAAGAAAATTAGAATAACACTAAGATATTTTCAAGCATTGAAATACCCTGTAAGTATGATTCAGTGGGGATGTGGTTTAAAGATTTTTCCTTGAAAAACAGGAAATATCAATGAAAATGTAGCTAAAGATATATGTAACTTATACTGGTATTTATAAGGTTGAGGATTTTCCTGTTTATGTTAAACTCACTCTTATAATATGTATACCACAATTCAATTTAGATTTTTTTTAAACTCATTCATCTTTGATAGGTTTTAAGATACTTTCAAAGAGGAAACTTCTTTGTTTAAATGCATTTTATTTGTCCATATGCCTCTTTCTGATAGTTATGAGCCAATTCTAATGACTTTTTAAGTAAATTTACTATGACTAGCTGTTGCCTGCAATTTAGTCTGTGTAAAATTAGATGACAAAAAAGATTAAATTTTAGTATGATAATATATAGCCTTCCTTGATTAGTGGGCTATTTAACACTGAAAGAATTCTTCAAATCCGACCAGTAGTCCATGAAATAAACAAATTCAAGCAAACAAACAGACTATAACTTTATATATTAGGTATAGATACATACTTCTATAGTGGAGCTCTATAATAGATACATAGTTATATATTACAAGATTTTTTTTTTGAAAGAGCAATGAATATATACTTTATTTATACTTTGTAAAAAATCTTTATTATTATATATTTATACACATTTTCAGAGATGAAAAAGTATGTTTTGCTATTCAAAAAGGCCTGGATGCCTCTAGAAACGTATTTGTTAAATAACTTCAAAAGTTGTTGTCCGATTTCGTTCAGAATAATTTTCCTAATGAGTTTTTAGGATATTCTATGAACATGGAAAATTTCAAGTCTCTACGTCTAGTATTTTAGAAATGCTAATGGGGGGACCACCTTAGGGGCAGGTACAGACAGACGGAAAGACGGGCAGAGCGAAATTATAAGGATTCCTTGTAGTACTACGGAACCCTGAAAAGGGATTTCTAGTCCTGACATTAAGGCTTAAATTGTTTTTTCTTTAAAAATTTCAGTTGAGTAAAGTCTTTCTTTATCGTTGATATTTACGTTAGCGCTTATTATAAAATAAAATGTTTAAAAAATTCAAAGAATACAATTTTGGTCTCATTTTGTCCTAAGATAAATCATAATATCGTTATATAATTAACAGTACGGAACTCTCTATGTTATACCAACTGCACTTGCTCGAATTTTAACTTTCAACTCTACAGCTATTCGAGCTTAAGTTTTTGCTGGAAGGCTCATTGTAAATTCGAATCACACATCCAGAAACACCTTTCCAAAGAAAGTTTACAGAGAAAGACATTTACGACGGCGAAAATTGCACGAAATTTTTCGAATCCGTTCCGAAAATAGGGTCATTTTTAGGGTTCCATGCTTACAAAGGAAAAAAGGAACCCTTATAGAACAGAACCACTTCGTTTTCTGTCTGTCAAGATAATTTTTCTCAGAAAGATTTTAAATTGAAATTCATACAAAATACTGAAGACTGCGGTCCTTTGAAGCTGTAAAAAACCAACTCTGTAAATGTAATTTAAAATATATGTTTTATATATTTCCCATACATTTTCAAGGGGAATCAAAACCTATAAGATACTTCTCGTTGACCTAAAGATGAATTAGGGCAAGACCCTTAATCCTTTACTTCCATCCAGACCGTTCCGGCTACCTCTTGTAGCATAAGTAAAGGATTAAGAATCTTAACTTAAGGAAAAGATCCGAAAATTGTAAATTTATTGTCGCAACAGTATCTGTTTGTCTGACCAATACCCCTTTTCTCAGAAACCCGGTCAGCAATAAAGTTGAACTTAATACCAAATACTGAAGACTGTGATCCTTAGAAAGTGTGTACAAATCTGCCTTATAAGTATACGCAATCAAAAGATATGGCCATTTATGTCGCATTTCCCATACGAGTATATTCGAACAGTCAAAACCTATAGGGCATTTCCTGTTGGCCTAGAATTATAAAATTTGGCAAGAAGATATATCAAGAAGTATAGGAAATTCTGAAAACCTTTTTTTTATCGTTACATCACAAAAAAATACCGTTGACTATGTCAAATTAAAAGAAATATTATGAAAAGTATAAATCTTAAAATAACCTAGTAAAATGATGATGGTGATAATACATATTTAACACAGATTACATACCGAGGATAGGTCAATACAACTTCTTTTATAATTTTAATTATAATTATAAATAACAGTAGTTCTTTATATTAACTAGTTCTTTATATTTAGCACATCTATTTTCTACGGGGAATCTCAAAATGCAGACGGCACGGAATCTGGCAATGTGCAATGCTTCGGACACCGGATGTGAATTCCTGCTTCGACGTGATCAGAGAGTCAATTTTAAACATATTCCGACTAGAATTTAATAAGTTGTCTCAAAAATTTTAAGCAATATTTAGTAATAAAATTACCTAGTGATGTAAAAATAGGTATAAAAATAAATTTTAATTGCACAAGTGTCTGTACGTAACGGCCATCGCAATGTATATATAAAGCTGTGTCTATCTGAATGGCTAACAATGCTCATAGACAACCCCACCACCAGAAGACATACTAAGCGCTTTTGCTCACGCCGCGCCCTCTCAGTGAGGGATTCTTCAGCCTCCTAGGAGTTAGCATCCTTCTGAGACTAAATGATTACCTAAAATAATGTTAAACGAATCTAAGGAAATATAATTGCACTTGATGAATTGCCTCAAACCGTTTTCTTTGTTATTTTAACTTATCTATACTATTATATCAAGCTGAAGAGGTAGTTTGTTTGTTTGCTTGAACGCGCTAATCTCAGAAAGTACTGGACCGGATTAAAAAAATATTTCAGTTTTGGATAGCCCATTTATCGAAGAAGGCTATATATAGGCTATATATCATCACGCTTAAATTGAATCAATTTTCTTACCTAATCGCGAACAAAGTTGAGGGCACAGCCAGTACTTTACATAACAACGGACTTTAAATAAATCTGACCTGGTCATTGCTAACTATCATCTTTCTTGGAAATATCGTTGAGTTACATATAAAACTTAGATTTGAGTTTGTATCGAAAAAAATTCAAGACCATCGGGCAGCTGATTCGTTTTATGACATGGAAATACCAAGGCCTATTATCTGAGGGTGCGCAGAAAAGATTCGACCCTTGAGGAATAAAATTTTTCTTAAAAATAAATTAACCCAATACAACTAATGAAAGTACAGTTAGGGCTCGCAAAACAGCTTCGACCTTTGGGAAATAAAGTTTTTCTTGAAAATAAATTAACCCAATACAACTAATGAAAGTACAGTTAGGGCTCGCAAGTCAACTTCGACCTTTGTGAAATAAAGTTTTTCTTGAAAATAAATTAACCCAATACAACTAATGAAGATACAGTTAGGGCTCGCAAGTCAGCTTCGACCTTTGTGAAATAAAGTATTTTTTGAAAATAAATTAACCCAATACAACTAATGAAGATACAGTTAGGGCTCCCAAATCAGATTCGACCTTTGAGAAATAAAGTTTTTCTTGAAAATAAATTAACCCCATATAACTAATGAAGTTACATTTAGGGCTAGCACATCACCTTCGACCTTTGAGAATTAAAGTTTTTCTTGAAAAAAAATTAACTCAATTCAACTAATGAAGATACAGTTAGGGCTCGCAAGTCAGCTTCGACCTTTGTGAAATAAAGTATTTTTTGAAAATAAATTAACCCAATATAACTAATGAAGTTACATTTAGAGCTAGCACATCACCTTCGACCTATGAGAAATAAAGTTTTTCTTGAAAATAAATTAACGCAATTCAACTAATCAAGATATAGTTAGGGCCCGCAGGTTAGCTTCGACCTTTGAGAAATAAAGTTTTTCTTGAAAATATATAACTAATGAAGTTACATTTAGGCCTAGCATGTGCCAGGTGATGTCACCTTCGACCTTTGGGAAATAAAGTTTTTCTTGAAAATAAATTAACCCAATATAACTAATGAAGATACAGTTTTAGTATCCGTCTGGCTTAGTAGTTAACCATTCAACGTTGCGGTTCGTGCAGACGAGTTAAGTTCTGCAGCGCTAATGAAGTTTTCAAAATCGGCGTGAAAATTCGCAACCAGACTATGCCGACTTTATGTTGCTAAATTGGGATACCTATTATTTTTAATGCCCGAAAATTACATCATTATATTCAACATTTCTATTTCAGGTTGAATTAATAATTATGAAGTTTTGGCGTGAGGAAGATGACCCATTTACTTATAAACACTTTTTAGGAGGTTTATTGAGGAGGTCTTAGCTTTTGAGTCGATTGCTAGATTAAGCAGTTCTCATCGAGGCCGGATAGTGGATGGGTAACCCATATGAAGACTGGTTTTCAAATCCTCTGACCTCCTACGTGTTTCGGAATGGCACGTATAACAGTGGGCCCCGATTAATGTCACTGAGTGATATTAGTCGTGAATTTGGGGGTTCCGGGAATGGCGTGAGACGGCAGTCGGCCATCTTAACTCGCCCCACAGTCACTATCGCTGCAGTTTAAGTGGATCCAGGTATGGGTTCACCTAAAATCCAGAAAAAATTCCAGACTGGGATAACGCTCAGCGGAAAATAGGTATTCTTACTATTGCCTTAAATATGAATTTGCAAACGTTAATACCTGCACAAACCACAACGTTTATTCAGACGTTTGTTCATTACTGTTCATCAACGAAATCCCTCCGTGTGATATATTGCATAATTATTTGTGATAGGGAGCCCAAGAGGGTAATTTGCTTAATACTTGAGCGCATCAGAAAATCATATACGGAGAATCATTGCCCCGATCAAATATGAACTCTTAATACTTGTAAATGGTATTTTTAAAAGAGTGGCTTACTATTTTCTGATTCTTCTCGTAGTTCGACTCTTCCAAATCAGTGGTAGTTTAAAAAATTGACGATTCAAAAGAGCTTGTAAAAGTCTACTTGAATAAAATATCACATGAATTTGAATTTAATTTAAATAAAGGGTCCTTTAGGACCCTTAAGGGTCTTACCCTTAGAAAAACTCGGGTGCGTCAAATTAAAATTAGTTGAGTTAATTACATAGAGATAAGTTTACATTTCAATAATGTGACGAATTCAACGTGAAATAAGAAAATGGGAGTGTCACATAGTTGTATAAAAAACCGCTCATAGCTTATTAAATATTCGAGCGCGAATTTTATTTTTATTTTGAAGGGATAACAGAATATTTAAGGATCTGTTTTATGGTTGTTTGCACCTAACCTATGTAATCCAATAGATCCACACAGCGCTTTAAAGACTACAAGCGTCACGGCCTCCCCTACTATTAATAAATGTGTAACGTGTTTGCAGTTCTTTGCAATTACATGTTATACAGGTAAGTAGGTATATTTGGAACAGGGATGTCAATTTAACGCTGTAGTACAGGTGAATTAAAAATAACTCTGACATTCGTCCGCGGCCGCCAAAATTTTTAATAGCACTGTTTTATACTGATAACAAATTTGAGATTTACTTATCATAAAGATTGTTTTGGATTAAAAAGCAATCCAATAAACGAGAGTGATTGGTAATAATTTGCACTTTCTACAACAGTCTGCTTTCTAACGCGACGAACGAAGCCGTCTTCTCTAAAAACAATAGCTATACAGAATCTATACGAAAGCATTTTCTTACGAGGCTTGTCATAAAGTTGACTGGCCTGTTGGAGCAATTCACAGTGACTCTATGTTTAGGTATGAGTTTCCGTCTTCAACTCCCTGTCTAAAAAACAAGGATGTTTGTAAAGAACGCTTAGGCCGTCCGTGCCGATTATTCCGCGCTCTCGCTTGCCCGCTCAGCTCAGGCGGAACGTGACAATGAGTCATGCTTTTTTGTGCGTGCAGCCGATTCATCGATCTAAAAGACGTTATTACGTCATAAAAATTCAATAGGGTGGCCAACGAATTCATTGCTGGTTTTTCTCATTTCAACTGTTTCGGATTAGTGGTAGCTTTTAAAGTATTGGTAATTATGCAGTTTAAGGGTTTTTCCCAAAAATGCAGTATTTTTCTCGAAGTTGTTTTTTCTAAAGGGAGGTCGGCTTTTTTTCGAGTTATGAATGTTAAAATAGGGTATTTCGGAACAGTTCAACGTTAATGTTAACATTACACACACACACACACACGCATTTACATGTATTCCGCGAAGCGGGCAGAGCGATCGCTGCGTGATCGCCCATCCGCTTTTAACCTATCCGCAATAGAATTACGTTTCGCGCAGAATGTCCAACCTCTTTGCACCAAAATGCCCTATTGTAGCATTCATAACTGGAGAATTAAAAAAAGAAAATGTCAACCTCCCCCAACGGAATATCACTCGTTGGAGTGCAAACAACAACGCCGCGAAAAAAAATTAAAATACAAATTTTTGGGAAAAACCCTCAAACGACATAATTACCAAAATATTTAACCATCTATTCCATATAAATGTGGCATATTTCGAGTTTGAATTTGTGAGCTATACAAATCCACTCATGGCTTTCGTTTCTTTCGTCTTTGCTTTTGCTTTCATAGCTTTGCTTTCGTCTTGTCAAAAGTTATCATTGTGTTCCGGCAGGCATGTTTTCACAAAATGCAAACGCAATATGAAAATCTTACGTCACCTACGCCGCAAGAGAGGCGGTGAAAGGAATAAGACCGACATGCGACAATCGTAACATTATTGTTGTCGCGTTTCGTTCGGTTTGTGAGACTTCCCGGTGGCCTGAACTCGTCATTAAGGGCCGGCAGCGCATCTGCAGGCCTTCTGGTCGATCGTCCATGGGCGCCGGTAGGCTCTTCGGTGCCTGCTGCCTGCTCGTCTGCCCCCTGTAACATAAAAAAAAGAAGAAGGGTGGCCCACGCGGACGAAATCGCGGGGCACAGCTAGTATTAGTATAGATATTTTTAATAATTATTATAACATTTGGTGATAAAACAGTCGGATAACTTTATGACTGTGACTCAATTAGAGTTTATTTTATTTACTACTACTCTATAGTTTATGTATTCGTTACAATACATAAACTATAGATTACGATATGAATCGTAACAAGTTATATAACATTATAATAACAGTGGGCCATATATTAAACTAGCTTGTAGCCCCGACTTCGTCCGGGTGAAATTGCGAAACCCATCATAATCCATCTTCATCTGACCGTATCGAAAAATTAGTTCTTAGCGGATGTCTACTAACTATATAAACTAGCTCCTTGCCAAATTTCATCTTTGTACGTCTCGATGTTTTCGAAATTTCGTGTTAGGTGACCTTTCGGTTTTATATATAGATCATTCTAAAGTATCCGTTATTCCAGCTATTTGCGACCATTTAGTAGAGTCGTAGTGTCGTCAATAAATTGTCAAAAAATTATCGAAATCAACATCTTTTTTTTAAGGTTGGCAACATTTACTAATGAAAATAAACAATAGTTCGGGCAACACTTGACGCAATAACGTCTAGAACAATGGCCTCCAAAAATATGTGAAATAATACATACAATAGGGAAATAGAAACTTAATTATATTCCGATCGTGAATTTAAGTTTGGTGAAATTGTGGTGACGAAGTAAACGGCTAGAGTGCGTGCGGTCTAAAAATGCACGCCCCTCCTAACGTTGTCGACGTACTTCGATTCGAAAAGGTCGTGCGAGGCCCATAAGCACATGATTGGACGCCGATTTCACGGTTATAAATGCGAATTCGTTCGTAAGTGGGTCTGTTATTAAATTTTTTAATTATATACTTGCATAAGGCAAAGAATGTAATGCAATAAGTGTTGTTTACATAACAAACACTCAACGTATAATTAAGAGCATCAAACCCACTGTTTCCAATCGGAGATGGAGCGAAAATGAGAGTGATTAATACACATACGCTAAATTTAGGTGCAAAACTTTTTATTACACATACATACACGCTTATTGTAGGGTTTTATTTTTAATTTTACTTTTATTTCTTACATCAGTGTATTAATTTAAAATATATATATATATATATATATATTTATTCATAGCATAGTTAATAAGACGGAAGAGACTGGATCCCAAAACACAGGGAATCATAGTGTGAAACAGAGTGTTTTTATTAACCTCTGTTTCTGTGTATTCCTTTTGTAAATAAACAATTTTGATTTTTTTCTGTCAGTCTGTCTGTTTGTTCCGGGTAGTTTTCGAAATGGCTGAACTATTTAGACTGCCAGTAGTAGATAGCTGATTTTACAAGGAATAACATAGGCTACTTTGCTTTTAGCTAAATAATAAGGGGTTCCGCAAAAAAATCCCTCAAAACTTTAACAAGATCACGGAATTAACGCGGACAAAGTAACGGGTTAAAGCTATTCAATATATTTTTTTCTTCATATGTATAGCATATGGATAAGATGACAGTGATATACTAGTTTATCGCATAATTCGTCAGCGAATACTTTAAAGTTACTCATTTTTTCGCGAATCCAAATAAATCAACTTGAATTTCATGAATTCAAAAAATGTTTTATTCAGGTAAACTTTTACAAGATCTTTTAAATCGCTAACCATTTTAGAAGATACCACTGATTCCGAAAACGCTGAGCCACCGAGAAAGACCACCAAAGATCGCACCATTTACTGTCGAATGTATTACGCATAACGGCACATAGAAAGTGTGGCGGCACTTTACATCTAATGATGGTCACAATGTTAGTTACCATACTCCTCCGAAACGGTTTGACCAATTTTTATGATATTTATTAGCATATTCAGTAGGTCTGAGAATCTGCTACTATCTATTTTTCATACTCCTAAGTGATAGGAGGGGGCCTCGCGGATGAAGTCGCGGGGCACAGCTAGTAATTATCTATAAATAACGTCAAGTTACTTTTTACCTAAGAGGCACCGTTTCTGTGATTAAAATTTAAAAAGTTGTAATGCAAAAGTGTTTGTTCGTATCGTCGAACTTTTTCTTCTTATTGCATATAACTTTACATACGGTACATATTAAAAAACCCAAGTTAAAACATTTGTGTCCGCTTATCTGTTTTTTCACTCGTGTTATCTCAGTAACTGGGGTGGCGTTTTGACAGTACTTTCACTTGCAGTAGCTAATATTACAAGAAATAAGATAGGCTACTTTACTTTTAAAGAAATAATTAGGGTTTCCCACAAAATAAAGTTACCGAATTCTTTCTTCGTCTTTTATTTATTAACAATTAAGAACAAACGATGAACAAACGACTTAAAAAAATACATTTTTGACAGGCCAACTTCAGTGACTCCCCTGATACGGTTTATTAACTTACTGATTAGTTGCTGCAATACACCGCCATCTAAGGCAAGTAATAAAAGACTGTATGTTTGTGTGACAGTGCATCTACTCCACGCTAGGTGGCGTAATTTTTGTTTATGATATGTAAAAATTAAAAATGAATAAAAGATAAATATTGTACTCAAATATACATGCTCCTATGTTCAAATACATTATCATATCTTTTTAGTTTAATTTTAAAGAAATTAACTGTTCCATCACTTTTAAACTTAAACTTTTTTTACATTCCGTCTTTCTTCAGTTTATTAAAATTATATTATATACAAAATCGAAGTAAATAAATATATTACATTTAGGTAATTATCAAATCGATATTATTGATATTTTTTCAGTATAAATTAAGTTACAGACGTACGGACACCCACTTTTTAAGGCCGTTAGAATATAGTTAGGTTATAGTTCAGTCATCACACACATCTTGAAATTGTTTTGTATGTATTACCTCTTTTTTAGGAAAACACAATATACGCATTTATAAGTAGAGTAAATTACACTAGTAAACAAGTACCGGTAGATAAGTTAATTCCACAAGATGCTGTGTTTAATCTACAAAGAGAATTCCACCGTATAATGTTTATTCATTCAGCAATGTTATCTTACTGCGCGAACACCTATGAATAGTTATTCGTAGTTTTCGTACTACGCCCAACACATTGAGACAAAACTTTAAAAAAGGGGTTTTTAACAGGTATGTGAAGTTAAATTTTATAATAAAAATTGTAATGAAAACGCTCAAATATGTATCATGCGACTCCCACCCTTAGGAACGAATAGTAAATGCAATTAGTGTACTTAGATATGTTTCTAATGCCGGAGCTAGATATAGCTTCATTTGAATGATCATTTCAATGACCATGTAGTGTGGCCGGGTACTTTGTGCAACTGTACAAAGTTTTGTAAAACTTTGTTGTCTTCACGGACAAGGACAAAAATGTACAAACACTTTGAGCTATCTCTGGCTCCGGCATAAGAATACATGTTTTGTTTTTACATATTCATCTTTAATTAGATTCACATAAGTTCGAATTTTGGAAAATTTTGTAGAATGTTCATAGTTGTAGGAACAGAATATATATAACATTGTAGTTTATTCATTCAATCTTTTTAAACCAATAAAGTTGACAGTAAATAAACTGACGTTTATTATTTTAAAAACACGTTTTGTATTTGAAAAGGACCAGTTATTGTTTCTTTTTTATTTTGTTATTATTGTGCATTTTTTACTACATTGTATTGTAATCAGTTCTTGTTTCTTGAATCTTGATACATTTATGATTTAACCACTTTAGCTGTCATGTCAACAACAGCGTTGAGCGATAGCGTCGTGTTGCTAGTTACTAAAAGTAGATGACCGGCAGAGTAGCGGAGGCTCGCCACGGGCGGGGCCGAGGCGGCGGCGGGGGGGGGGGGGGGGGGGGGGGATTATAATGAATGCTAGTTTTCGGCACGGCGTCAGGGCCCTGGTCGAGCCGGGAAATTAATGGCTGATCAAACTAATAATTATTCATCCGGTCCTACTGACATAGCATTTTATTTTTCGACCGACTCTTGTTCTATACCTATTAGGCAAATCTCTTGGCCTTGTCAAATAATGTTTTCGATTATTGTTTAATCTTAAGATTTACTTACTCATGTAACTTCAATAAAAAAAAAACAATGGGCTGATTTTCATTGTGGGCTCCACTCAATTCAGGTCGTATAGCTTTCTCGTAAGAAACCCGATGTTTTATAGAAAAAACATACTTCTTCTTTTCGGTTCGACAACGAATCAGTCTTTGGAATACACCAAAGCTTTCCACGTAAGGTGTAAGGGAAGGACACGATATAAGGTGCTCCATTAGTTGAGAAACTATACCAAACAGATCCCCCAAGTTAGAATCAACCAGGAATCCTCATCTGAAGTCTTTACTTCGGTCAACTTGTTTCCTAAGTCTGTTTGAAAAAGGAAGGTACTTAAATCCACGAAATATAAAAATTAGCTCGTTAAAAAGTCTATTTCAATAAAGTCCATTCTGCATTTCGACATAATTTGCTTTACACAAAACCATATCCATTTACGTGAAGATCAAACAAGCTACCCAAAAATTGTTCGTATACTCATGGCGCAACATTTACATACATTCCGCTACACCTGGCTTACGGACGAATTTTCAGACGCCGAATTTGCTACATAACCGTAATATAATTTTTTATGTTTTTGTAAGTATATGACTACACTCTTTGAATTTGTTTATCTGATTCAATTCGCTGGGTTTTATGGGCACTAATATACATTATGTAAAATTATATGCATTATATAAATAACGTTTCTGTAATCATTTCTGTCTACCAAAGGATTGTTATATCGTACCCTTAATATCACACTGACCGATTACGTTTTAGGTCTAAAGTGAGTTAATGATACAGGCAGATTCCTGTCAATGTTTTATTAAAATAACATTACAACATCATTAATTATTATTAAAATACATAATTTGTTACTATAATGCCGTTTTTATCGATTTCTAAGCGGAATAAGTCGTAAATGATAAAACGTTTTTTGCGATTTTCCAAAAATCAGCTTTTTTGAGTTAGGTCAGTTTATTATTCAACGTGCCGTACATAAAAGGAGTCCTTATGGAGTTTTTGAACGTTCGTAAAAAGTCAAAAGAAAAAAATAATATGCTAGTCGTTTATCATTTACGTAATAAAATATGATCAATTCTTTAAAGTAAATTTCAACTGCAGACCGAAAAATTCTATTCTCCTTGTGATGTTTTATCGTTATAGCTTAAACTTTGGCCTATTTTCTGTTAAAATTTTCATTCTTTGTACCTAGCTAGAAAACCGGGTTGAAAACTTTGAAGGCAAGAATTTAAGACACTTAAATGAAAGGATGTCACGTCTCTTGCACTTATCCACTAGTTTGCTACTATACATGTCGTCTACAAGTTTCTAGATAAACGACACAACTTTACCAAGTGCCAGGAAATGGGTTGCAATATTCTTGTCTACAACATAGAATTTGGTTTTAACCTTTTATTGGTCTTCAGAGATGCAAGACTTGCGGAAAGATCTGTATAGTGTAGTATACTATACTATACTATAAATAAATAAATATATACAAGACTATATGACACACGGACGTCTATTCCTAAGGTAGACAACTTAATGCCCGTATTATAGGCAACAGCCGCCTGTTATACAGAAATATATTTTTTTTAGAAATATATAATTACATAGATATCGATAATACACCCAGACTCCACTGCGCCAACGCCAACGCTATACTATACTATACTATACTATACTATACTATACTATACTATACTATACTATACTATACTATACTATACTATACTAAAAACGAGCAGTCGTAACTTTGTTGCACCGAAGGTGCGCTATATGATATATATTAAGATCTTTATCTGAGTTCAAGGTATTATTTATTTGTATGTGATTAATAACATCTCAAAACTTGGGCCAGTTCACAATGAATTCATGACAACTTTGCATAATTTAATTTACATATTTATAATTGCCTTTCATCTGAATTTATTGGTTGCAAATGGACTGATTTCAATACGATCTCTTTTTTGAGAGTCGCTTAACTGAGTGACGTCGCTTGTTGGTGCTGCTTGTGGAACTCTGGTGTGGTGGAAGATTCTGTAAGAGAAAGAGGATTAAAAATAAGAATCTGTGAAAGTATTTCAACATTTTTGAAGTAAAAACTCCTTCCAGGCAAGTTCTGCATTTTTTATATGGCAAAAAACTATTAAACTCGTGCTAGTCTTAACAGACTGACATCGCGCGATCCTTGACAGTAGCGCTCGCGTGGGCAGCTTCTAAATGTTCAAATGCTCACTTCTCTAGGCACACCTGGAATTAATTGTTTTTTCAAAGAATAAATAGGAAGATGCACAGTTTTTTCGCAACGATTTTAATGTGCAGTTTTTTCGCGACGATTTAACTGCACAGTTTTTTCGAAATGATTAACTGCACAGTTTTTTCGCGACGATTTAACTGCACAGTTTTTTCGCGACGATTTCATTGCACAGTTTCTTCGCAACGATTTAACTGCACAGTTTCTTCGCGACGATTTAACTGCACAGTTTTTTCGCGACGATTTCATTGCACAGTTTCTTCGCAGCGATTTAACAGTACAGTTTCTTCGCAACGGTCTAATAGTACAGTTTTTTTGCAACGATTTTACTGTACAGTTTTTTCGCGACAATATAACTGCACAGTTTTTTCGCAACGCTTTGTAGCAGTTATAAAACCGTAACGAAAAGTGCTGAATAATACAGGAACGTTTTAAAATATCGAAATAAACAATTATAATCCCTATTAGCACAGTAGCACGGGCAATGAATCGAGAAAGCCGAATCAACACTTTTCAGAGAAATTCAGCGTTCGTTTATTTATGTTAGCAGTTTATTTAATGCTGCAATGCCCAATCAGCGAGCAGAATATAAAATAAGGGCAGCAAAAACTTTCTCCCAGTTTAACGAGGATAATTTAAACAATAGCCTATTTCTTCTGATCATCAGATTTTTTCCATAGAAGCTTTTCTGTATGTATACGCTCAGAGGGGAACGCAGGTAGGTGCTTCACGCGAGTGACTACTAACGCCCATGGAAAACTGCATTACCAAAGTCTCACAGATGCGTTGCCGGCCTTTGAGGAATGAGTATGCTGTTTTCTTGAAGGTCCCTAAATCGTTTTAGAACCTCGATAGCGTAGAAGTAAAATGACAGACTGAATTCCTAAGGATAAAGAATTCTATATCGGACCCCATAGGGCTATAATCGTAACCTTATATTACAAATACGTTTCTGGCCTTTAAGGAATGAGTATGCTTTTCCCTTAAAGGTCCATTTTAGGGTTCCTTAGCCCTACAAGGAACCCTTAAAATTTCGCTCTGTCCGTCCGCCCGCAAAGTGCCCCCACCCTAGAATTTCTAATATATTATACGTAGAGACTTGAAATTTTTCGAGTTGAAAGGACACGCTAAAAACTCCCTAGGAAAATTATTTTATTTAGGCCACTTTCTGTGTTAACCTCGTATCGTTCCGAAGCTAGGCGTCTAGGCGGCTACTACACTGATGACGCGGACGACGCGGACGACGCAGTTGTTCGCTTCTTGAAGAAAGCGATTGCCGCGAGCGAGTATGCTGTAGCCGAATTGGTCCGGCGCGTCCGAGACCAGTGCCTCTTTCTCACATGAGATCGGCGTGAAGTGGCGGCAATGCTGTCACGTCTAGTGATGGCCTTTTTTAAGAACGAAATAAAAAATAAATACAAAGTGTGTTATGAAATGAACATGATGGTTGACACGCTTTTAAAAAACCTATAAACTAATTGTATAAAATGGTTTACCTATCAAAGCTTAGTGAGGAGCTAGTTTTTTTTTTTTATACATACATACAATATAACTATAAACCCGTACACGTCTTATACACAAACATTTTTTTTATTTTTAATATATCAACACATACTTATATACGTGTACCCAGACTTGGCGAGAGAATCGAACCCATAACCCCTGGAGTGGAATGCAGGGTCACTGCCAACTTCGCCAACGGACCAGTCAAAGCTGTGCAGCATTAAGGAAAGGCTTGTTTTTGTTAGCAGGTTATTGAAAGACAATGGAAGCTTTACAGATTTATTGACATGTTCCGGATTAGGTTAACAAAGTAAATTTCACATTACAAGATGAGAGAGGACAATGACACACATACTTTTTATATAGCCACTGTACAGCGCCACACGCGGCTATTACCGAAACCAAACAATCGTTCGGAAAACTTTATGTTTAATATTCCAACAGTTTTATAAATATCCTCCACTAATCTCTCAAATATTAAAATTAGTCATAGTCTTGGATGTGCTCGAGTTTTTACTTTACCAAGTATAAAATAAAAGCACGGTGAACAGTTTATGAAGGGCTCTAGCGACGAAAGGCTAATATAGGTTTGAGAGGCGTTGCGCATTGGCCTCATACACTTAGTGATCTCACACCGTAGCTCGTGCATAATTTATCGATAGTTTATTAGATGCGTATCAAATAAAAGTCAGCAAAATCATAATTTAAAGGGAATTAATTAACTTGTGTCATTATCATTGCCCACATACGTAATCTACGTGTCTCCCGAGTGCCTCTTATATTATAGATGCAAAATCGTGCGCTCATTAAAATATAAGTAAAGCGCGTAATTGATAATTATTACTAAACTTGTTGATACATGAAAATTCGATTCCGATTTCGATGAAAACGTATTTAGAGTACTATTGTAGGGAAGTCGTTTTCTAGTTGTATTTTTTTTTAAATTAGCTTATTGGCAATGGTTTCCCCCGTCTTGATCCATCTTCCTCTTTCCTGGACCAATCTTATCTACAACTTTCCGGCAAAGGTATCGAAATTGTTATAAAATTACACTATTTTATTATTAAAACTTATTGGGTACGGCCTGCGTAACTGCGTACAACTGCGTATCTCTTTTGAACTTAATAAGTGTTGATGCAACTGCGAAATACGAAACTTTGTGCATAATTACATCATCTAATGATGTTTGCACAAATAAATACAAATAACAAAAATATAAGGAAAACATTTTATATTCGATACATGTCACAAAGCTACAAACAGATACGGGTAATGCCCGCTTTGTATCTAAAATGTAATCTTTTGCGACAATTATAAAAACTACAAACATTTTCTGTAGCAATATTAAAACTAAACACGATAGTTGTTTAATAAAGGTATAGGACGTGTATTTTCAAAATATGTGGAGACCTTAAACACATTTATAGGTTTAGTAGATTATTTAAGTTTGTTTTAGATTTCCGCATCGCAAAGCCTGACTCAATCAAGATGACGGCAATATTAGGTTTTAAAACAAGAGTTCAATTTATTC
Source organism: Charaxes varanes (assembly GCA_024363005.1). Taxonomy (NCBI): domain Eukaryota; kingdom Metazoa; phylum Arthropoda; class Insecta; order Lepidoptera; family Nymphalidae; genus Charaxes; species Charaxes varanes. The sequence goes on along the minus strand of JANCMC010044246.1, from coordinate 411,275 downwards.
ATATACATCCACTAATTTATCTTTTTTCCATCGTATAAATGAGCTTATGAAATTAAGTCATACGTAAAATTTTATGTTTTATGTAACATTGCAATATACGAGTTCGTTTCATGAAATCATTATCCTTGGAACTACAGAAATTCCCGCAACAAACAAAAGTTGCATTCAAACGTAGGTGCAATTGCGTAACTGTAATATGCATGGGTTGTAAACTTCATATTGTATGGCCTCCTGAATGTTAGCTGTGCCCCAGTTTAGCGGCACTTTAACCTAAATACAGTGAAGCAATTGAAGCCATTAGAACTGTCGATCAAGCGTCTTTGATTTCTCTGATTTAAATGTAACATAGCTATAAATGTACAATGGGAACTTTAGAACGATCGATCGAAACTGAACGCACGATCTCAATCTCTTTATTTCCCTATTTATTAGGAGATCCTGATAATTTTATTCCTGCAAATCCTTTAGTAACTCCAATTCACATTCAACCTGAACCAAGTAGTTATTAGGGTTCCACTGTCAATCAAGGAAGGAGGAATTTCAGTCTGACTGTCCGTCTGTACGCCTGTAAGGTGGACTCTCTCCAGGATTTCCAAACTTCGCGTTCGCGTTTCCGTCCGCGCAATTTTCTTAAAACGGTATCAAAAGTTTTTTTTTTAATAATATATAAATAAGCGTGTCCTGACTCCTGACATACTCTTGGCCACTATAAAAATATAATCACCATAAAAAGTAATGTTATATTGTGAGGTACAGATTTAATCTCACGTAGACGGAATGACGTCATACTACTTTAAATGCAGACGGTTTTTGTCTACAAATTATTTACTCTGTGATTGTCGTGTACGAGGCCATTTAAGTTGTCTTTGACTACAGTCTTTTTCTACTATCGAGCGTTATCCCGGTCCAGGTACCAGGGTAAGCTTGTTTTTTTTTTAAATTTATTTATTTATTCTTAGAAACTCTTACATTTGGTACAATTGAGTTAAGACCCTTATTCCTGTGCTAGTTAAAAGATACTGTGATACAGGAAAAGTGCATTCCACCAAAATTAATACACAAACTAAAAACCAGCGCTGCTGCATTCATTGTCAATTCTGCAGCATCAACGCTGAGACGGCGACCTTTTCCAATTAATTAACCTTTTTATTATTTTTTTTATTACATATTATTTAAATTTAGTGTATTTAGTCATAGGTATTTTGTCCTTAGTATTTAGTTCTTAGGTTTAATGTTATTTAATTGAATAAAGAGAATTATTATTATTATAAATTATAAGTTTGTAGTTAACAAATTATCAATAAAGAATAAATAATAATGCAGAGGATGTGGTTGTAGGGCGAGTTAATGTAATATTGATTGGTGGTGTAATACTTACTTCATTAGTAAGTTAATTAAAATTGAATAAGTGAAATGGGTAGAAAGTTGTTTGTAGAAAAGACAAACATATGCGAAACATTACGCACTTTATTTTCTTTTAAGCAACTTTCAAAATTAGGAGGTTTGTAATTATAGCTGATTCACAATCATTGTGTATCGTTCACAAGGCGTAAGTAAAGTAACCTTACAGGAGTAAAGTTAGCAAGTAAATTAGTTTTCCCTACTAGCTGCATACCTTGACGTCTTCCACGTGAATTCAGTGATTTTGTTAAATTTCGAGGGTTTTTATTTTTTTGCGCGAAACCCTTATTAGTTTTCTAAGAACTGAAGTATATGTTATATGTAGTAGTATATGTTATATGAAGTATAGCCTACGTTATTCTTCGTGAAATCAGCTATCGGCCAATGAAAGCCCCGCCTAAATCGGTCCAGCCGTTTCGGACCAAAACAGACAGACAGACAGGGAAATGTTTCTCAACTTGCGTTTTTGTTAAAAGTATCGTATATTAGTGAAGGAATTTAATAGCGTCTTTTCTGACAGACACTTAAATTTTATATATATCTATAGAAGATATTAGCAAGTAAAAGTCTATTTCTTTACCATGAGAGATGCATTATAGTGTGTTCAGTCTAAAAATGCACGCTCCTTCAATGTATCCACTTCTATAAGCAAAATCGTGTGTAGACGCAAGAAATGTAAGCTCGTCAATATCATTGATTTAGAGTAATCGACACAAAATGGCTGTAGACACACAGCCAAGCATTACAATTAATATTTACTTTCGCACGTAAGGCGAAAGGCGTGCATTTTTAGACTGTATGCACTCTACCGCTTTTCAAGCGGAGTCGAGGCGAAATGGTAATTTTTCGCAGGCGGATACCGCGTTACTTTCAACTAGCCGGAATGCGGCCAGTGACCAGCTTCTAATGCGCGCCTTCCATTTCTTTGGCACTCATTTAGACAACACCAAGACGAAAATAAAGAAGACTCTTTCCGTGGACACTGGGATGCATCACACCGGAAGCATGAAATACTAAACTACTTTGCTTAAATCCGCGAACGAATATGAGGGAAAATCGGTGCAATGCTGCAACCCGAAAGCTACACCACTGACTCCACCACCAAAGCACAGCACTACACTGACTTTCCGACGTGCCTCAACACACGTTTCGCTTCAACACCGTAGCATCATCAGGAGATAGACTCTACAAAGGTTATTCGTAAAGTCTTTAAGATATGAGTATACTTTTGTCTTTAAGTCATGTTGATCCAAGCACCGTATCTACCAGTGTTGAACCAAGAAATTTACCGACTGAAGACAGTGATAGAAAAAAAATTAATATAAAATTCGTTTATAATTGAATCAATAAAGTGTTAAGATCGTGTACAAGTAATTAACGTCACAAGTTAACCATTTAAAAACTTACCAAAGATAACTAAAGTTTATATCAATAATAGTGATCAGTGACTTGTCACAGAGAATACAGTCACCAAATGTAACTATTGTTCGGGTCATTATCGAGCTGTGAGCTGGATCAAGTCGTGATTTCGATTCAGCCAGCAGTGGGCGACCTTGGTCTATTTCCACACACCTTTATCGACTTCTGTAAAGGTCAATTAGAAAGTCTCCATGGACAAAGGACTACATTAGCTACTTTACCTTCTAATGCGAGTAAATTGTTTTTTGATTCATAATGCTCTCGTATGTCTAGTGATGGTATTGTTGTCGCGTTTCGTTCGGTTTGTAAGACTTCCCGGTGACCTAAACTCGTCATTAACGGCCGGCAACGCATCTGCTAGCCTCCCGATCATTTATTTTATTTATTTATTTACTTAATATAGTAAAACATACAGCTTTAAAATATCGCTTATGTAGTACTTTCCTTACATAATACATAAGCCAATAAAGTTTATACAAAAGAAGTGAATGAAATTTGAAAGATACATAGATAAAGATTTATCATGTAGATGTCCATGGGTGTTAGTAGTTACTTAGATGACGAACCGCCCGCTCATTTACCCCTTGTAAAATAAAATAAAAGGCAATTAAGTTTTATGCTGGTTCTTCTGGAATTGATATAACGACTCTTGTTACGAGATTATTTCCTAATTAAATGAATGTTTCTACTAATTCTACTTGCACTCGATATTTTGGGATACATATTAACATGTGCAGAGCCCCATAGCTTTTTTGCCTTACGATGAAAATCGTATAAAAAACATTATCGGGGCTCGACGGTAAAGAGGCTGTGAATGGACCCGCCATCTGACGCGATGAGTCACAGATGCCGTCATCCCCGTAACACGCCACGGCAGGGTCAGACGAGTTTAAGCTGGCATTACTTCAAACCAGCGTATCGAAAATTATCAAAAGAGGTTACTTGCGGGCCGAAAATAACTTTATTAAATTCTTTTATATATCATCTGATGCTCGCAACTTTATTTGAAGCTTTTAAAATTATTTGTGGAACCGAAGTCCGTGTGTCATATAGTCCTGTACATTTATTATTCATTCAAGATTTCAAGACTTGAAACTTTAACAACAAGTTTCTCATTAACTTCTGCTGGAACACGAGAATTTCGTGGCTCGAAAGTTATTTATGAAGTTCTTATGTTTATAATTTATGTCGAAATTCTAATTGATGCAACATACTGACCCAGTGAGCATACGTAGTTTCGTTCACAGCCGGTTTTATGACGATAAGCTTGATATAGAATTTATGATTTCAGGTCAATGGATTTCATTTCAAATGGGGGTTTTCGGTTATAATTCGACCTGTCTTGTGTAACGGTAATGACACCCACTTGTAAGGCCGGGGTTCGATTCCCGACCTCACCTAATTCGAAGAGAAAATTAGCCTTTTTTTAGTATAGTAAGTTTTAAAACCAATTCGTTTATGGAGTTAAACTTGATGTAGAATTTACTACTTCAGTTCAATGGATTTCATTTCAAATGGGGGTTTTCGGTTATAATTCGACCTGTCTTGTGTAACGGTAATGACACCCACTTGTATGGCCAATATCTTTATAATTTAAAGCCTATGTGTCGTTGTGATGTATAAACTATGTTATTGTAGAGTTTTATTAAAATCCATTCAGTATTTTATCCGTGAAAGAACGTGAAACATACATCAATACATCCATGTGTACAAACTTTCGCGTTTATAATATTAGTAGGACTTAAAAACGTCAGTATAAAGTTTTATAAAATAATTGAATGTAATTTAATATAATAATAGTAATCGAGCCTCAATAGCTCAACGGTATAAGATCTGCACCGAAATCCGCAATGTACCCGGTTCAAACCCCACCGCCGTTGGGGTATTAACTCACTCCTAATACAAGCTTTTAATATAAGTATAGTAAGAGGGGAAAAGGGAATATTAGATATACCTAAAAAGTATTCCTAATATTCTTTGTTTTTTTTTTTAAAGTAAAAATAACTCACCTGCTCTTCGTTTTCCGATAAATCGTAGAGGCTAAGATTGTAGACCGTACTCCTAGAACGAAAAGAAAAATTGTATTGAACATACGGTTTTAAAAAAAGGCAAGTAACATTATTTGAGATATAGGTATATAACTTGTAAATTCGCTCATGTTTCATAAATACTTATTAAAATAACCTATTATAAATTAAAAAAAAAATACTTCGACAAATTTAAGAGCATGCCACGACAAGCCAAACGCCATAAGTTTAAACCAAGATGGCGGACACGACATTTGATGAGAAACCGTTTTTTTCTGACATTCTGTATGAGACGTCATTTTTGTTCCAGGATTCTCTTTAATGCATAGTTCAAAATTATTATTACAAAATTATATTGTATATTCATACAATTTATGTCATTTTTATCTATAAACTATCTAAAAATTGCGACTTCGATGTTGAATTCAACGATTTATCTATTTGATATGTTATGACCAACCTTAATTGATTCTCTTTTTCATTACATAAAATCGTGGACATCAAGGTACGTATATTAAAAAAAAAATACATACATGGCGTGACCAAGAGACATAGGCTTTTTTATATGTAGACGCATTACATTGTAAGAATTTAATAGACTGGTTCAAGCTGTCGCGTTTTCAACATAACTAGTTGGCTACCTGCCTTAGGCCAATCGGGGAAAAAAAAGGTTACTACGTTTTTTATGACCGCGCTGCTCAGAGCCTTACAGACCGGTCCATTTAAAAGTATTTATTTGGTATAGGGATTTTTACTAGCGACTATTAATAGTAGTGGACAAAAATCATCAAGAGTGGTATCTTATAGAATTGTACAGTATACATTACATGTACATAGCAAGTAAAATAACGAATAAAATTCAACAGTCATAAGCAAAATCAATTACAACGAGCGAAGCGAAGCTCTGACACTATTCCACAACCTAAACAGTTTTGTGGTATACTTGACTAAAAAACTCTCACTCCCATATATTTATGCTGTAACATAGTAATTTAACCTAATATCTAGATGTGTTGTCTGTAAAAAAAATTCTATATTAAAAACTACGCGAGTACTCACAAAGCTCAGTTTTATGCTAGTCAATTATATAGAAGTAGATCTCTCGGGGCCTCTTTTGCATATATGTTGCATACGCGATATATGTCCGCGCAATTACTGGAAAATGGTACCGATTGTTCTAGCTCCGCGTAGTTGTAATCAAAGAGACGCGAGACAGATATTGACCAGGTGGCTCAATAGATGGCGTTGATAGTCATTATGACTTACTATGATCTAAGCCGGTCTAATATTTCTAAACAGAATAAATAAACGAGAAATAATGATCGCCGATGAATGTGTAATGATAATGACGGCGCCAGACATTGCTCAAAGTGTTTGTACATTTTTGTCCTTGAAGACTACAAAGTTCTGCAAAACTTTGCGCAGCTCCACAAAGTCCCCGGCAGCACTACATGATCATTCAAATGAAGCGATGTCTGGCGCATAATCAGACGAAGACGGCGGAGTTGAAAAACCTAAAATTCGTGTGACGTCACTTTTGGAGACCACTCATGATAGATAGATAAATAAGTAAACTCACTGTTAACGATGGCGACGGCGCTGGAGCCCTTGTCCAAAACATCCACGACGTAGTTGCGCGTCGTGAACTCGCCCTCCGTGCCGGGGAAGTCGCCCACGAACTCTAGGTACTGCTCGCCGTGCAGGATCTGCGCAAGCGTACATTGTCTCACGCACTGTTCATTCAAGCTACTGGAATCCTCCCAATAACACGGAACTCTCATAACGCATACACTTTATTCTATAGTACATTCTTGCAGATTCGATCCTATTTTAATTAAAAAAATAAATTTACACCAATTACAAAATAACGCTTAACATAACTTTTTCACAATAATTTAACCAAAAATAAATTAATCAAACAACGCGGTTAGAAAAAGACAAACTAATTATCTCGTCAACGACTAGTGACGATTTATCACGAATGATGATCAAGAATGATCGCTTAACACTGATCCTTTTAGATTGATCTCTAAAGAATGATCCCGATTCTGAAGATGCACCGACTTTTATGGTATAACTTGCTCATGCGCAGTTGACACATCCGGTTCTGCGCAGGCGCGACCGGAAGCTACCCAGTCTAACAATATATTATGCGCATTCGGGGACTTACAAGCGCGTCGTACGAGAATACTCCTATAACGCGAAATAAATCTACCGGATACGCCAGTAGCACATAAGTCTTATAAAGGGCTCACGTTGGTAAAGTCGGCGAACTTGCCGGGGGGCATGGCCTCCCCCACCACGGGCGACTCCATGGACATGCCGGGCAGGATGAAGAACGTGGGCAGCGCGCTGAACTGCTCGTGGCTCTCGTACAGGAATTTCAGGTCCGTGGGGTTCACCACCGACGCGCCCACTGCAACCAAAATATCGGTGGTTGACGTGCGGACATACAGATTGTCAAGTATTCAAAAGCATACTTATTGTGATATGCATTATGCATATAATTCCTTTTTATGGGGCAAACAGAGCGGAACTATAAGGGTACCTTGTAACACTAGAGGATAGTGCTAGAAGAGTCCCTTATAGTTTCGACGGACGGAGCGAAACCATAAGGGATCCTTGTAGCACTAGGGGATAGTGGTAGAAAAAAGAAGAACAAAGAAACAAAGAAGGCCGTTTGTCCGCCCGTAAGGTGCCCCTTCCCCCTGAGATTTACAAACTATTAGATGTAGAGACTTGAGATTTTCCATAATGACAGAATATAAAACTCATAAGGAAAATAATTTTGGGCAAAATCGAACAACTTTTAAGTCACTTCTAAACACACCCTTGGCTACTTTATATATGTAATGTACGTACATACATGTTATTGGCATTATGAATAATGTGTAACTCTATCGGGCTAAGTTATTTATTACTATATAAACTTCATTATTTATTAGATTGCATGGTCATTATTATATTGCTACTTGACAATTGGGCAATTTGATAATATATGTAAATTTAACGTGGTGCGAGAAGGAACGGTTAACTTGGTCCATAGCATAATATGTTATGGACCAAGTTAACTGTTCCTTATACAAATTACAAACAACCTGCACCGGCTAAGCACAATTGTAATATAGATATGAACGTATTATACATGTAAATCGATAGATTATATATAATACCGCCATATTATTTAATTTTTATATATCTTATATTTACTATTTTAGTATTATAATTTAAATTTTTAATAATAGGGTATCTAATCCTAGTTTAAAATAAAATTTATTAATTCATAAAAACTAAATAAAATTTAATTAAATTAAAATTTCACCTAATAATTTAATATTTATTTTATTTATTATATACTGAAATAATTTAATTTAATTTTTTTTTAAACAAAATTAGTTATCAATGTTTATATTACTAAATCTTAATTTCTTAAAATTTTAAAATTAATTAGTACTTTTAAATTTAAATATTATTATGTATTCATGTAGTATATGAATTATAAATAATTATTTATAATTCATAAACTTTGTATTTACTGTTGTATATATTATTTAATTATATATAATTATGTATTGTAGTATATCGTTATGTATGTAGTATTTTTTCTTTATTACATCCTATAACTTTATTATATTTACTGTATCTACACCCTTTCTCTTCACATTAATCTCCTACTATTTAAGGGTTTCTGGAAGAAATCTCTTTTAAGAGATAAGGCATCCTTTTTGTTCACAAAATTTTCTGTTACTAATTTTATATTTGTTATGTTGGTACATAAATTGTAAAATAAATAAAATAAATCTTCCTCTTTTATATCACTGTGTGTATAGGTGAAAATCACATTAAAACCAGTTGAGTAATTTTAAAGATATAAGCGCAGTAAAACGGGAAGCGATTGCTAATATATACTGATATATAAAGTTGAAGAGTTTGCTTGTTTGCTTGAACGCGCTAATCTCAGTAACTACAGGTCCGATTTGAAAAATTAATTCAGCGTTAGATAGCCCATTTATCGAGGATGGCTGTAGGCTATTATACATCATCACGTTAAAATTGAATCTTTTAACTAACTTTACGCGGACAAAGTCGCGGGCACGTGTAGACTATATAGAGATAGTACTTGGACAAAAAAAGAAAAAAAAATTCAGTGACTTTTCAAAAAAAAGAATTCAATAGAGCCAATAAGCTCAACGGTATAAGATATGAACTGAAATCCGAAAGGTAGCCGGTTCAAAGCCCACCGCCTTTGGGGTATTGCCGCACCCATTAATACAAGCTTTTAATTTAAGCTTAGTAAGAGGGGAAAAGGAAATATTAGACATACCTAAAAAGTATTCCTAATATTCTTTTATAAAAAAAAAACTATGTTGAAGTTCAAATCCAAAAACATCCGTGGCTATGAGGGCGCATGTTAAGTATCAAATATCCTCACCGCCCAGCGCGTAGCAGACCAGGTCCTTGGACGTGTAGCTGTAGGTGGACCAGTACGACTCCCGCACGCTGTCCAACTTGCTGCGCTCCTCGAAGTCCTGGAATACGAATCTCATACAATTACACGGAAGAAGTAAAAAATTTAGTCGAAAGCACGAAATACCCCCTTCATTAGACTATAGTCACAGCCTCAATAGCTCAATGGCAGAGAGGATGGACTATATCGGCAGGGGCCATATTCAAGTCCGACGCCGCTGGGGTATCGCGACCACTATAAAACCCAGCCTTTAATTTCAGGTCAGCAGGGGCGAACAAGGGAACATTACACATAGAAAGAGATTAGATTTCTTTACCCCTACGCGTTCCATACAGAAAAGGCTTTTTTGACAAGCAGGACTTCTCAGCTGACAAAATGTTAAATGTTAAACAACGTGTCGAAACACGTTGGGCCACGCTTATCACTTAGGAGGATGAAAAATATATGTTGACCGATTTTCAACCCTAGCCAATATGCACGTAAAATTTCATGAAAATCGGTCGAGCCGTTTCGGAGGAGTTTGGCAACGCACCCCGTGACACGTGGTGGTACTGGTGCTGGTGGTGCTGCTGCTGGTGGTGATGATGATGATGGTGGTGGTGATGATGATGGTGGTGGTGATGATGATGGTGGTGGTGGTGGTGGTGGTGATGGTGGTGGTGATGATGATGACATACAAACCTGCAACTTTTCGACCAGGCCCAGAGTGACGTCGGTGATCTTATCCGTATGCTTGGCATTGTTCATGTTCGCCACTTCCGGCCACCTCTCGCGCACAGACTCTATGGTCACCGGGTCCGTTGGTTTCTTCCTGTACATTTAAAAATAGCTGTACTGACTTTTATTTCTGACTGTTATTTCCATAATACTGTGATTACTTCTATAACATCGTAGGGTTATGCCACATTAGAGGAAAACGCGTTGTGCAGATTATTCTCGTACAACGTGCTTGTACGAAACCGCGTGCGCATAATAGAGACGTTGTCCTGCCCGAACGTTGGGTTATTTACTACTTACTATATTCTATTATCCTGTAACATTATTCCCCGTTCCCGTTCCATTTCTATTTCCATTTCATTTTCGCTTTGCACATTCCTTTTTATTATACAAACCTTGTCCTAACAATAGCGAACGCAACAAAAAATAAATTATCCCATTTGGTGCAGTCGTTCGGAAGTTATGCGCGTTTATACATTTCAGCGACTAATTTTTATTTGCGACTATAAATTGAGATGCAATCTATCCCATCTTTATAGGAGTTCATCGGGGATAAACAACGTGACGCGTAATTTATATATATTAAGATAATATTTTATTTTATAGAATAATATTAATGCGTTATAAAAGCACCGCCTTATGGGGGGGTATGCAAAAAATTTGGTTTTTCTGTTAAAATAAAGTTATCCCCAGGAAAAAAATCCAGTTACGACACCCGGTCATGTCGGATCACTACATGATCAATGCAATGATCATTCAAATGAGCTTTCTGGCTCCGGCGTAAAAACACTTTCACAGATAGTGCAATATTTAGGACAATTTTGGTTAGTATTTATAAGGTTATAGTGAGCCAACCTTATAAGATAAATCGCTACCTCCCACGTAAATTGTTGTAACCCCAAATTCCCAACTTCACAGTAGAGCCTTACAAACGTTTAAATTGAAATAAAATCGTCATTATATGAAACATTTGTGTATACAATTATATATTCAATGGTGATGATTACATTATTGTATACAATAATATATTAAAAAGTGACTGTTACTTTAAAATTTAATTGTTTGTAACGCTCTACTGTAACGCGGGGAATTTGGAGTTATAACAACTTACGTGAGAGGTATCCACATATGCTGTCGCGGACTTTAATTTAGAAATTCTAAAGGGCAAATATTCTGTCAATGAAATATGACAAACGAACCTTCATATAACTTCATGAAGCCTTCACATCGCTAACTCCTACGTACATACGTATGTTGTAACCGAAAATTCCCAGCTTTACAGTGGAGCGTTCCAAAAATGTAAATTGTAATATAACAGCGACTTTTACATATATTATTGTATACAAGAATATAATCGTCATTACTAAATATATAATTGTATACACAAATGTCTTATATAATGAAGATTTTATTTCAATTTACGTGTTTGTACTGTGAAGTTGGCCATTTTGGGCTACAAGAATTTACGTGGGAGGTATCGATATATGTTCTAGAATACTTATAATAAAATATACATTTGGTGTGACACAAAATTGGTACATTTAAAACAATTCATTGTATAACCATGATATTACGTGAACAGCTGAGTTTAACAGCTGTTCTTGAAGATAATAGTTATTATGAAGCACTTGTGTTATTGACACCGCGTTTATTTACGACTAGTTGATGTCTCCGACTATGTCTATTTTTTCAAGAGCACTAGAATTTCTTTATGTGATTATTTTATTCTGTCAATTATACTTTCAAGTATAGGAAAAGGAGTGGACGCGCCTATAGCACAGAAAATTTGGGAATCGAACTGAGTACCTTACTCTATTGTTGAGTTGGAAGCCTTCATGTCTAAATTATAGATATATCCAAATTATTTATACCTTTCTTAAAGACATACTTGCGGGCCTGGCAGAAGTTGTCATGCCCGAACGTTGGCTTATTTTTTGTATTAAATTATAGCGCCATCTATTGGTCGCTTACGTCACCAAGCGCCCACCGCCGCCAGCCCGCTCTACCTCCCTGTTTTAAATCTCTTATATCTTCTAAGATATCCATTTTAATGATATCCTGTAAAAGGTAATTTTGATCTGCATAAAATGTACAAAGTATCTAGCGTATTTAAATTGATAAGGATTAATACGGTATTCTTTAAAATAGCTTCATAATAATAGTTCATTATTTTTTTGTAATATATAAAAGATAAAAATGGTTCCTGTGGGTTATACTTAGGAGATAGACGTATGCCATAGTGGACTTTATTAGACATCTTTTCAAGATGTACAATTCCGTAGTACATTATTTTGTTCTATCTCGTATGGTTTAGCCAGCGCACGCGACGTAAGCGTACAAAAATACGTTTTTTACGACATCTCGCTACAAATCATTGAAATTCTCAGTTTTAATCTTCTACAAGATAAATGTATTATACATATAAACCTTCCTCTTGAATCACTCTATCTATTTAAAAAAACCGCTTCAAAATCCGTTGCGTAGTTTTAAAGATTTAAGCATACATACAGATAGACGGCGCAAGCGACTTTGTTTTATACTATGTAGTGATAACGGCTTCGATTCCGGGTCCTTGCTGGGCTGTAGTATAAATTTTCACCATGATATATTTATCAAGATATCATGATAATTAATAATTACGGATGTCTAAATATAAATCTAATTTCATTAATTTCATCTTTAATTTTATTAAAAATATATTTCTAATTCAAAAAACCGTATACCATTCAAACATGTCCAAGAGGCATGATGACAAATTTTCAAAAGTAGATTTATAATTTTCTCAAGTATCTACGTACTATTGGCAAAAATAATAATATTTCTGAAGAAATTTACGTTTTTATAGTAAAAAAAGTTACGAGTCGCAAATGACAAAACGTTTTTTTGCTATTTCCCAAAAAATCAACTTTTTTGAGTTAGGTCAGTTTGTGATAAAGCGTGCGATATTTAAAGTTTATCTTTAAAAGTTATTTCTGTTTCGTTTAATTCTAATGTCCTATTTGATATTTGACTATTAATGTCACCCGGTCACCTTCGTGTGCCCATATAGCTGTAGGTACGTGACCTGTAAGGAATACCATTTGTCCGTTACGCATCATCAACTTCCGACAACATCGAGATCAACCTTGGCCACTGCCTTCCGGACGTTACATTTTTTTCTAAATTCAATGGTATCACATACATTACGAGCAAAAATAAACTTTTAATACTTACAAAGACTTCTAATAGACTAGAAATGTCTATAGTTATTTATTTATTGGAAAAACTACAGCGCTTATACCAATTAGGACTGGCCCGTTGGCGCAGTGGGCAGTGACCCTGACATCCGCTCCGGGGGTCGTGGGTTCGATTCGTTCGCTTTTGAGATGTCTTGATAGATAATCTTTATTTTTTATACAGGATGACTGAAGACACTTACAATACTTAAGGAGACAAGTCAGTACTAGATTTTCGTTATACTCAAAAAAAAGAAGTACTTAATTTTTGACCAAAGTTCCTTAAAATTAGATGAAGTGTGACCTTACGTTGTGCGGTTAATTTGCCGTTCGATAAAGTTATTTCGTAAATGCACTTCCCAGCGTAAAAAAAACTGTAAAAAAGATTTAGTGACGGCTGCCAGTCGTAATTAACCGCGCTATCAATAATAAAATTATAATTCAGGTAATTTTGATTTATGTTTGGCTATACTTACTAAACAAATTAGTGATTCGAATGAGTGAAATTGGTGCCTCGGTTTTTGCCTGTTTAAGACAGGTCAGGACTAAAGTATGAAGGGAAAATCAATCATCTTTACGCGTCCACTCTAGTATCTCCATGGGTATTAGACAACTTAATCGCACGTAGTAGTTAATTGATATTTACATTTAATGTTAATTATTTTTCATCATATATGATCATCAAATATCAAGGTCCTCGAATATCTTAAGAGTACCTGTAACCTGTAAATATAGATATTTGGATGACTCTATCATTCTAAATTACATTATTTTGGCTGGTTCACACTCAGGCAGAATTAGCGGAACATAAAAAAAGGACATACAAAATAGTTAGTTTTATTTTTAAACAAATGATACTTAAACATGAAACAACAATTTAATTAACATGTTTTAACATTAATTTGCAACACCATACTAAAAGTTTAAGGAAAAGAAAACTAAACTAAACAAAATGTACACCTATTTCTCAGATTTCCTAATGACATAGAAACAGTTGAAAATTTTAGATTTTGTAACGATTTATAATTAATTAAATGAATGTTTAATATAGAAACGAACGCTGTCATTACGAAATCTAAGAAATATGCATTTTGTTTTGTTTAGCTTTTTGTCCCTTTAACTTTAAGTATGGTGTTGCAAATTAATGTCAAAGCATGTTAATGAAATTGTTGGTTCATGTTTAATTAACATTTGTTTAAAAATCAAACTAAATATTATATATTCTCCCTTTTTGTGTTCCACTAATTCTTCCGGTGTGTGTAGTTTCTTATACCTTCACTTAGTGGCAGTAGGTACCTACCACATGAATTATTTTCGGCCTTCACTTTCACCCGAAATGTCGAATTATGTTTATTCGGCTGAACGAGTTTTTGACAATATTATTTCGCTTCGTATTTACAATAATTACCTTTAGATAATTCTCTTTTCAATTATCTTCGTGTAATAAAGGGCAATATATTATTTAAGTTGGCATTCTCAGTGAACTCCTTACCAAGTCAGCCGATATTCATTAAAGTTTGCATTTATATGTAACTAAAACTGTTTCAACTTGAGAGACAGGATAGTATTTATTTGAATTTAAAAAATCATTGATTTCGCGCGGGCGAAGTCAGGAATTGCAGTTAGCCTGTTATATATTTTTGGATAAAATATACAAAGCAATTTATTTTCTCTTTTTGGCATAAATATCCTTAAAGTGATGCTTGTTGCTATCAATAATATGTATTTACCTAGATTAAAAATATGAGACGGAGTTGAATTCATCCATCATTTCCCGTGAACTATTCTAAATGGAATATTCATAGTTATACTCATATATTAAAAGCATTTTGTTTTACAGGTTGCAAGAGTTCATTTGTAAATTTTTTACCAAAGACTACCAAATGAAATCTTCATTAATTTAGAAGTTCATGTCATTCTGTAATATCAAACAAATTATATTATATCAAACAAATTCACAATAATGCGAAAGGATAATAAAAAGAAATAAATACTAACGCATCCATGTGGGAGAAAAAGAGTTTAAGCTTACTACGATAAAAAATTTAAAAGACGAATTTAATAGCTACAGTATTTCACGTATACTTGAGTCTTAGACGATGATTATATCACATTTAATCATTGTATGATTGTTTAATGTATTGTAGAATGTAGAAAACCCACATGAACTTGTGTGTATTAGAGTTTCGGAATGTGAAGCCTATCTTTAATTGCTGTATAAGTAATAATAAATAAAAAATCTAGTTTTATAATTGTCACGTGTAGCGTTTTTCGTTTCATCAGCCACGGGATAAAATCAATAAATAATGAAAACGACTTTAATTATAATCGTTGTTGAGTACGAGCTAATGAACGGTCCTCTTATCGGTGTAATCTTCCACCGATCTGTCCACCGATTTCCAAATTTATTTTTGGTAGTTTTTCGTTAATAAAGACGTTGGTCACTTCGTATCAGGGCGAATTGATTTTAAAAATTTGACACGCTCTGCGAAAGGCGATGAAGTATAATTTGGCAAAATTAAGTCCTCGTTTATTTTTATGTGACAATTAGCGGACTTGGCAGACGTTGTCCTCCCCGACAGTTGGCTTGCTTACTATTCAATATACGTAATTGATTTATTAAACATTTCGTTTGTAATAAATGCTTGATGCTCGATTTTTGGAGTTAATTTGAGTTAACTCCTTAAGAAACGGTATATTATGGCCCGTGGTATGAAATAATGTGGGTAGTGAAATCGAATGTGTCAGATATTACGCTTTCTAGTGTTACTTTCCCCACTGCTCTTATATAAGGTGCTTGCGTGGGGAGGGGTATAGAGAGGGATGGATGGCGATGAAGGGGGAAGGAGAGGAATGGAGGGGGATGAAGGGGAATGGAAGGGGAAGGAGGGGAAATGAAGGGGAGTAATCTAACTAACTAAATAAATAAAATAGATCGTGACACGGGATTTAAATAGGTACCTATGTATATTTATATAAAAAAAAGGCTGTATAAACCTTTGCCGCCCCTACTCCTCCTAAAGTGCTGAATCGATTGTCATTAAATTTAATGTGTATATTGCAAGAGCTATATAGCTGGTTTGCAAAGACAATAAGACCCGATAGGTACCGCTGCTCACGCGATATATTCCAAATTTGATACATTTTTCGTTATAAATCAAAAAACAGCAGCGTCCATCTGATTTGTGCCTGTTTATTCGCATTATACCAAAGAGGGAAGGATTAAAAGAAAATAATTCAAAGAAAACTCAAAGGAATATTTTAAAAATATTAAAAAAATGTAGAGTTGGTCGCAAACTCGGAATATTTCCAATAGATAGCGTTAGTACAAAACCTTTTGTTTGATTATAAATGGGGCAACATAACGTTTGCCGTGGCCGCTAATATAGATGTATACGAGCAGTCGATTCTTCGATGCGACCTGATGGATAAGTAAGAAAAAAAAATCTTATATAAAAAACAGCGCCATCTAGTTTGCTTTGGTGTAACCTTTTCCACTTGACATCATTGCCATCTAGTTATGTAGCAACCGCTACAATTTATTTAATTACAACGGACTTACATTCACTTACACTAATTAAAAAGATAGCTTACAAATAGTTTATATATAAAGATTCAATAGTACAAATAATATTATACGAAGTTTAAAACAAGAATTGAAAAGAACTGCCAGTCCTTTAAGACTTTCGTCGGTTCGTCTGCAAGTATGTCACTATGTTGAAATTTTACTAATAAATTATTAAGTGCCGATAATAATGAGCGTGATACAGGATATGTGTATATTCTATATACAATAATTAGTTTTTTTCTGAATGAAAGTCATAAGTATTATACTTATTATTGCATCAAACGTGTGGGAATACTGCTCCTTTTCTATGTTACAAGGAGCAGGCAACAGGTAGCAGGTAGCTAAGTGTCTACTGATGCACATGGACATCTGCACAACCAGGAGGTAAGCAAAAGCATTGCCAGCCTTTAATGATGAAATCGAAGCTTAGACCAGCCAGAAGTCTCACAAACCCAACGAAACGTGACAACAATACCATCACTTGACGTGACAGCATTGCCGCCACTCCATGCCGATCTTATGTGTTGTGGGTTCGATTCGCGCCTCCAGTCTGGGTGTATTATCAAATATGTATATATTTCTTAAAAAATATCTTTGTGTATAACAGGCATCTGTTACCTATAACACAGGCAGTAAGTTGTCTACCTTAGGAACAGACGTCCGTATGTCATATAGTCATATGTACATACATATGTATGTATTACTAATCCCGTCACTCATATAAGCCTAAAACTTGTGTCAGTAGCACTCTTGTGAACATCTTAAAAAGGGACTATTGTCACGTACTTTTGTTATGAACCCCGTCTTAGTATATGTTACACATCACCCTTTTCCACCACTGATCTATCTATACTCAATAGCGAAATTTCCGAAATCTATCTATTATTTTTAAGATAATTTATTCCGCTAACTTTAAAAAAAATCCAGACGCGAAAGATAATTTAAACGCAGCCTTGTAACAACTACTTTTAAAATAGTGACCAACGAATTTCTTGCTGATTCTTCTCGTGGCTCGACTCTTCCGAATCAGTGGTAGCTTTTAAAACATTTGACTATTCAAAAGAGCCTGTAAAAGTCTACTTGAATAAAGTATCATTTGAATTTGAATTATCGATTGTCAAGCTTAACGAGTGAAAATTGCAGTTGGTCGCATCTTCGGAATATTTCCAATAGATAAGGCCACTCGTCTGACCGTAGATCGAGCAAGACAACGTCTGCCGGGTCCGCTAGTATTTCTATAATTTCTAATACAATTTCATTGCTTAATCCTAGAGATAATGGATGTAGGAAATAGGCACACACAAAACGTTTATACAGTAGAGTGGCTTCGAAAATGGGGTTATATAATATGTAGTAATGTTTCGTATTGTTACGCAAAATTGTTATTTCCCTCTAAAACAATGCGGGGAAGTTCCATGGGCTGATGCGGATCTTTATTGTTATGAATTTATGCGGATGTAATGTTGATCCATTTAGAGAGATAGAGATAGTAATAGATAGTCTGTACTGTGTGGAACAAAGACAAAACATACAGGTAGATATAACATGGTATGTTGTACATTTCTTCCTGTCATTATATGGGCTATAGAATCAGTTAATCTCTCTTCAAACTTACGAATAATATCACTCAGTGACATTAATCTAATACATATAAACCAGCGTTACAATGGATCACCCATCTATCAAGCGGTCGCAGCAAGAGCCACTTAACCTGGCAATTGATTTAAATGCCGACCACTGGTTAGGCGACGACCTCCAGGCTTTAGAGGCAACCAATTTTATTATTATTCTAAACGGATATTACTTGAAATCTTTGATTACATTACTTAATAAATTATTAAGTCTTTATTTATAAAACTGTTCAATATATAAAAATAACGCAGTGGAGGTGAGTGTTCGTATACACGTTAAAGGGACACCGCAAACCTACACTTGAGTCACCAGTCCCGGCATTGCCTGATTCCTTCCTTTGCAATACGATGGACTCAATACACGAACGGTCAATCCATGGAGTGTTGCTAAGAAATTCGTCTTTTATAAATTTCGACTTCAAGTGCTGTGTGAATTAACCAAGTTATTGAAAATGACAAATGAACCAAACTATTATTGAAGTACACCTACTGATGAGGCTTCACCCCATCTTGTAGTGCCTTTATATACACAAAGCGAGATTGAAAGAAGAAAATAATGTGACTAAACGAAACATAACTTACCTTTGAAAGCAGTATCGAAACAAACTGACTTTCGCACAAAGCGTTCAGTATATTGGTAATTGAGCTTTATTCCTACAGAAGCAATAGATTATATATTAATATAATAACACACACAGAAAGGCCTTTGTTACTCACTAACGAGGTTTCCAAAGAGATTCCCAGAGCATAAGCAATTTCAAAATTAAATTAAGTACACAAATAAGCGAATGGGGAATAAACTGTGCAGTGAACGTATAACGCGATTACGTTATTACCATTGTTGTATGCTTAAGAATTAAAATCCTCTCGACTTAGTATTTTTGTGCTTAAATTATTACTGTTTTAATTGTTACTTTGTTCGTACAAAGGACGTTTTAGCTTCATCAGTGGTCGGTATTTCAGTCGTTTGTTAGGTTAGACAGTTCTTGTCGCGGTTATAGGTGATCAATTCTAACACTGGTTTTTAAACTTCGAAAGGCAAAGAAATCTTGAAATCCTAACCAACAAGCTAACTTTCCTATTTGTGATATTTTTCAGTACGTTTATAATAATATTAAGAATTAATTCTCGATTTCTGTCATCACGAAGACAGTCTCCCAAAACTCGGCAAACGCATTTCAACCCAAACTTGTTTAATATAGTGCGCGAGTTCCCAAAACCAGTGACATTCATATATCATTACATGTTCCCATAATGATATTACTTGTGAGATTGTGGGGTTCCGGAGATGACGTCAGACGGCAGTCGGTCATCTTAGCTCTCGCCACAGCCACATATTCTGCAATTATCTTATATCGCAATATGGGATAACGATAAGAAGAGAAGACTTTACATACTGACTATGTGTATGTGTCGAGATACATACGTTCAGAATGTTCTGCCGTATATTTGCACTGGCCCTTAAAAATTGCGAACAGATTTCTCTTGCATTTTTCCTGAAATACAAGTTACAATACAAGGTAAAATTGCAACAATAATTTCTTGCAAAACATCAGTCAAACAACTACAGAGTAGACATAACTTTTGGAATCAATAATACTAAAAGTTTCAAGTCTATTTTGCCTCTATAGAATTGCAAGTATATTCTGTCGCATATTCTATCTGAAGTCTATTCAGTCGCAAGTCAGCGCTGATCCTAAATTGTTGAGTAGTATGTTTACAGAAACCCGTTAGCACACGAGGTTCGCACAGAGCAATGTTTGATCACAACTTAGTGTTTGCTTTTTTACACAAATAAAGCCAACATTTTCCGCTGGACCGAATAAAAGCTTGTAGCTTTTGCATTACGGATGAAGTAAATACACATAAATTCAAGTGGGTACTGAACCTCATGGACCAAATTTTGCAAACAAACGTCTCTATACTCCAGGAACTCTGCGGTAAGCAACGGCTTTCTGTAACAATTTACAGTCGCATACTAAAGCTCTTTGGACATGTCTTCCGGAGTGGGTACTATTGCAATGAGTGTCTCTTGATACAGGGTAAAGGTAAAGTCACTAGAATGAAAGAAAAAACATTTATTCAAGAGGTAGCACAGATAATAATAATAATAGTGGCAGTTCACTCGTGGCCAAGATTCAGAAAGCGGCCTTGCTGTATTCGGCTAGGATAGTCCGCCGATTTCTCCACCTGTCACCCTGACCCCCGGCCGTTTGGACTCCCTGCCGGGGTGAATGGGCCACCCTTATCACTTAGGGCGATGAAAAATAGATGTTCACCGATTCTCAATCCTACCCAATATGCACGCAAAATTTCATGAAAATCGCTCGAGCCGTTTCGAAGGAGTTTGGCAACGCACCCCGTGACACGGAATTTTACACATGTTATATATTATAGATGAATAATAAAAAAACAAAAGTTTTTTGGAGAACTCCTTTACTTATCTGTAAACACTTAGCATTGTCCTATCTATAAACCTTGAGTAATTTGGAGTCTAGATAACGCGGCTGCTTGATGATGAAATTAAAAAAAAAAGTGCTAAAAATTTTACATATCTTAAATAGTATTAATGCAGTATGTCATTTAATAATTTTACGCGAGCGACATTATACTGAGTTCACTACTGATTTCTTCTATTCAATGGATTGCTTTCTTTACACCGAAAAAAAAATTATTTAAAGAAGAATTAAAAAAAAACGTCAATTACCCAATTAGAGATAATCCGTATTTACTCCCGATTTTGATTTTATATGTTCATTATAAAGGCCTCTAATGGAATTGAAGAATCGCTTAGACGAATTAAATAGCATCCATATAAATGCATATTATACAATGAACTAATCATTATTTTTCATAATATGAACACGCGGCTGAAAGTTTAAAAATAAAAAATACGCTGTTAAACAATTTTTAATAGTACAGAGGACCTACCGCGAACATTCTCGATAGTTTTACTTACTTTTACGTTCGAAACCGAACGTTAAATGAAAAATTAATGGTTTCCGTTTTACACAACTTAGTTACTAAATATTGCTAGCACGAATGAAATCGGTTTCTCGATGTTACGGCGATGTAAGGCGTGTAAAATGGAAGCACGAACCTTCATTTGACGTTTCGTTTCGAACGTAAAAGTAAGTAAAACTATCGCGAATGTTCGTGTTAGGTTCTCAGTTGTTATATTTTTCGCAACTACCCACATTCGTTGATTTTATTTGTTATTTGTGTTTTTCTGGCACGCGAAATCGTATAACGTAGACAAAAATATATAGTTTATTTTAGTCTAAACGATACTTTAATAATATGGTCTTTATTAAATAAAAAAAAAAACATACGATATTTGATATATTCCCAACACATAACCATGACAAACTATATTAAACATTTTTTTAACATAGTACATTATTGGTTTCGACGAAATTTTTATTTTAATTGAAAAAAAAAGGTTGGCAACCCTCTCTACTTAACGGATCCAAAACCCGCCACATGCTACGTGAATATATTATTGTATAACTAAAATATTATAACATTTCCAAAGTATTTATTCCATACAAATGAGACGAAATTTTATTTCTAAAGATAATTTAATGATCATTTTAATTAATGCATCATAAAACACAGATTAATTATATGTTTAAACGCCACTAATAGATTTCAATATGATATCAAATGACTACGTAGCAATACAAATTAAAAAAGTATATTTTTCTTTGGTAAAAATACTAATTAATATTTTGGTGGTAGTAATTTTTACTAAAATTTAAAATTATAAAAATACATGGCAATAGTTTTTTGTGTTACGTTTCTTACTAATTATTTATACAAAAAGTGCAACCTCGATATAACGAAACTCAAGCGGCTCAAAAAAGTATTCGTTATACCGTGTAATTTGTTACAATGAGGTTTGTCCTTAAGAGGTTAGATTGGACTACTATTCGTTTGAATAAACGTGTCTGAACTCGTCTATACATGTATGACTGTTGTACCATTAAGTGGGAATAATTGATAGGATAGAGGAAGGTTTATGCTTTCTATCTATATTTTGTATTCGTTATAAAAAAGATTTGATAAATTTATTCGTAAAGTAACGGTATATTTTGCTTCTATGGACAATTCAAGGGGATTTTGAAAAAATCGTTTAATCGAGAAATTCGTTATAACGAGGTTCATTATATTGAGGTTACATTGTATTATAATTTCCATGCAAATAAGGCAATTTTACAATAAAGGTATCCAAATCGTCGCGCCACCTCTGCCGAGTTTTCGGCTGCCATTGGTGGGCATTCAGGACGGCGCAATATTTAAAAAAAAACAATAACCCTTATTTTAGCTTTTAGCGTTATTGAATCATATTTGTTGTTCTTATTATAACAAAAAAATATTTTTATCGCTAAACGAAGCGGGTTTCTGTCGTTAATTTAGTATGCGATTAGTACTTACTAGAATTAATTGAAAACCAAATAAACAAGGGCTCTGTAACGATGTTGTATTTCCAAATATAATTTTAGTAACTTAATTATAAAACAATCACAATCTATCATTGAACAATTCGTTTCAGTATTGTTGTCAGAATATACAATCCAATTTTCCTACTTCAATAGAAGAACTCTTTAAAACAAAGAAAACAACCGTAGCACAGAATATAATGGACAAATAATAAAAGAACAAAAGGAATTCTTATCATTTTTCCAATCATTATTTGAACCAACAGCTTGGATTTTATTTTCGCTTCAAAATCTTTCGTTAAAAATGATTCAAATTCATTCATCGTGAACAAGGGTTCGTGGAAGTATATTTATTTAATATCTGACTAGCGGACCAGATAGACGTCTTGCTAGAACTTTGAAATAAAAATAAAAATCTATCCCGATCGCAACACAACTTTGTTACGACTTTCTAGAGTTGTATCGAGAAGGAAGCCTATAATCACAACGTGAAATGGTCGAGTAACAATGACGTTAAAGTTCCAGAAGGCCTTTTGCACCCCCAATTAAAGCTAAGAGATTTTTTCCATTGTACACGCACTGTAGGGGCGATAACAGTAAAATGGCGGAGCCTCAACAAGTTTTAATAAACGAGGGAGGCCATTCCATACGGATTAATTAGCTGTATAGGGGCACTTGTACTCAGTTTTATGATGCCTCTAGTGGCTGGCTCTGAAAGCATTCGCGAGGAGTTTGTGGCTCCATAAAACCTTCGCGGGCCTGGCAGTAAACGTACTTATGCCGTTTACCACTAGATAGCAAACCCTCGTAAAGGATATGCGCTCTTAAAATTTTTTGATTCCTCTTTGTAGTGCGTACTGGGTGCTTTTATAGACGATATTTACGATCGCTATACCGCTAATACTTGGTATGGAACATGTTCTATTTATTAACACGTTTTTTAGCTACATACTTGCTTACTCACATGTTTGATTCCGCAAAACATAGAATTAGATATCAGCTGATTTCAAAGAGATAATTATGTTTGCTTCCTGCACGCGTAATGAATCGCACGATTCTGGATTTTCAGTTATCGATTGGTAAAGACATCCTTCATAGAAATTGTAAATTCTTAGAAATTAAGAAAATGTTAGTTTTAATTAAGTTACCGTCAAAAATATTACAGTTTACATCGAACCAAATGAAGGTTTGAAATGTCATATTGGTCCAAAAAGAATGTCTGAATCGCCGTATCTTGTAATATACATAATTTCGTGAAGGCAATTTCATTCAGTCGCACAATTGGCAAACATATTTACAAGGATGGCACACAGGTACGTAATTTTCCGGTCGCCCGATCAAAGCAACATTGACAGAACTCCGCCTCTAATGTAAAAATAACATTTGCATTTTCATCTAAGCTACTTTCGTGAAAGGGATTCGGAATTTGCATTTCTTAATATCATAATTTGGGCCCGAAAACAATGACGATAATATTAGCTTTGCAGATGAAAGGAGCAAAATAACCTTAGCTGTTCTAATATAAGCCAAAACTAATCTACATATACGTAAAGACAACTCAATTCAGGAACAAGAAGAACAAGGTTCAAGACAACCAGTGCCGAAAGATTTTTTAAAAATTACAATGGGCCAACACCTGAGCAGCCACTTAGATGAAGCACCCTCCATGAACATCTGCAGAAGCAGAAGGATGTATTGAAACAATAAAAAACTAAAATAAAATTGATTATAACTATTATATCTCGAATTCTTCGTGGCCATTTGAACAAGGTGGGGGGGGGGGGTCGGCAACCCGCGGATCGCGAACTACATGCGCTTCTTTGGATATTAAACTGTTGCTCTTTAGTTTCATACGAAAATATGTGATTATCTACTAATACCCTAATTTGATTTGATAAAACACTACTTACATAAAATGGATACACAGATATTTTTCTTATGAAGAAATAGATTCGAAATTTTGTAAATTGTTATTTTTTTGGCTCTTCCCACTCAAAAGGTTGCCCACCCCCGTTTTATACTATGTAAAGATAGATAAAGAAAATTAAACTTACTCTTCCTTGTAATAGTCTGAGAATAGTCCGGCGGCCAAAAACTTTTTTCTCAGGCGAGGATTTTTCTTGGACACCATGGGTTTGTCGCGACCTTCGACGCCGTTGACTGGACTCTCATCGCGAGACGACGCGACACGTTTCTTGCAAATGATATTCTTCGACAGAACGTCTATGCTTTTTTCGAAGTCTATTTCCTTCTCGTTGAGGGGCAATGGATCGTTTTCATCGTGATCGTGTAGGTTGTCTATGGAAGGCTCTCGCGACTTAGAAGTCAGTCTCCGACTTATCACAGTGTCAAGCGAGCTCTCTCGGGAACTGGAATGTATTTCATTAACTTTCTTATTTGTCTGACATCTTGATTTCCTTCTTGTAACGATGCTTAATGGTTTGGCAGTAGTTTTATCTGGCACCTCTACTACTGATTTTTTACTTTCAACTTTCTTGTTTTTGACTTTCCCATCCTCTGCAGCAGTATCAGAGCTTCTCGTGAGTCTTCGCTCACCGGAATATAAAACGGCCAAACTTGATTTGGGCCTCAAAGTATCTTTAGTTGATTTTTCCGTAACTTTTCGTTTTGAAAATATCTCCTCTATTTCATGGGACGGTGACATAGCCCTAGTTTTTCTCTTCATTCGCTCCAAGTTGTCCGAGCGATTGTTCTGCTTATCAGCTTTCAGATTCAACAAACTTAACGGTATGCAATCTTCTGGATCGTTACTTAAAGAGCTAGTTAATGAGGGAATACTGTCAGTTTCACTGAGCACTTCCCATTTATTTACATGGTTCTTAATCTCTTTATCATTTTTGTTTTGTTTTAACTGAAGAGAAGGTGCTCTTAAGATAGAACCCCCAATTTTCTTCTCGTTTTGATTTTTCTCAACTGTCATAGTTTTATTTGAATTCGTGGTAATCTCTTTGCCTTGCAACTTTTCGAGAGCAACAACAGTCAAACGGCCTTGTTTTGGTAATTCATCTTTATTCAGGACTACTTTTAGTTCTGGTTTCCTGAGGCTAGTAGTACGCTCTAAGAAGCTACTCATAGCTTCACCATCTTTTGGTACTCGCTCAAATACAGAATGATCAGTATCTTCAGACGTAATATGACTATCAGAAGTAACATTGAAACTACTATTACTTGGTTCTAGCTTCTTCTTTTTTCTTTTAATACTGGGAAAACCTGTTCTGTTAATAGCTTTACGACGTCTAGTTCTTTTCTTAGACGTATCTGCACTTTTGTTATCAATTATTTCATTCGCTTCTTTTGTTTGTGCCGTAACAATTAATTTTTTATTAGGCTCTGTTGTCAGCAATTTTTCAGCGGATATTTTGGGAACTACTACTTTTGTAGGCAAAACAAGTTTACTTTCACGTATCAAATTATTTGTAGTTTTCTTCTTTTTCTTATCATTGGAGTCTTCACTTTCAACAACCAGATTTCTTTTTGTTTGACGCAAGTTATGACCACCTGTTGTTTCCTGTATTTTATCGGATAAAACTGCGGCTATAGATTCACCTCTTTTTGGTCTGATTATAGGATCGGCTGTTTCCGAAATCAGTGCCAATGTGATCTCAGATTCGGTATCTATGGGTGCTAATAAGGAATTGGAATTCTTATTATCATTTCCTTTCGACTTCGTTTTTCCTTTGTAACTGTCGGCTAATATGTTGTTTACACAAATAGATGACTTTGGTATTTGATCGTATGTGATACTAGTTGTTACTCGCGACTTTGTCCGCATAAAATTTGGTGAAAAATTTTAGCGTGATGATATATAGAATAGACTATAGCCTTCTTCGACAAATGGGCTATCTAACACTGAAATAACTTTTCAAATAGGACCAGTTGTTGCTGAGATTAGCGTATTCACGCTAATAAACACAGAATACTCTTCAGCTTTATTTATTAATGTACTCAAAGTCAAAATTGTTTATTCACATAGACTTTTTTTAAGCACTTATAAAGGTCATATGTATGTATAATATTATTATTAATACTTTTTTTTTTTCATTATAATAATTTGGTGATAAAATTTACGACTTAAATGCTAAGTTTTTGGTATCACCATTTCATAAACATCTCAAAATCCCAATCTATTGCCATGCTTAATTTTTTTTTAAGCATTCTGATTATATCTGTACGTATTAATAAAATTGAAGGGTCTGTTTGTACCGTCGAAATTATTATTTTTTAATTAGTTGCTTGTGTATAGTCAAATATAATAAACTGCAAAAATGCTAAAAGTTAAAACATTTTTGTCTGTCTGTCTATTTGTTCAGGTAATTCCCGAAACGACAGGACCGATTTTGATAGGACTTGTAATGGTAGATTTTACAAGGAACAAAATAGGCTACTTCACTTTTAGCTAAGTAATTACTGTTCGGCACAAAAAAATAAAAACCATGAAAATTTAATAAAAGTCACTGAATTCATGCGGGCGAACAGCTACTTAATAATATATTTAACCTATCAATTGCAAAAATAAAAACCTCTTTCCTTTAGGCCATAAATATAGTGAAGTAGTGCCGCCATTTTCTAAATCAATTTTCTGTGGTTAAGTTGTGTCTCCTGTTCGAATTTTAAAAACACGAAAATAATGAAATTTCATATAACATTGCAGGCGCGTTTTTTTTTTCTTAAATTTGAGTATATCTGTAAATGACAAACTTGGCGTATTCTTTTTCGAATATAATGTCTCTATTTTCGCGCATGTTTGAGAAAATTAATTCACGAAGTATCGAATTTACGGACAAAGAAAACCAAATTAATTGCTGGAGCGTTTTTTGAATATGGAACATTACAACGCTCCAGCAATGTGAGAAACGGTCTGCTGGGGTTGATAAATACTCTTTGATTGGATCTTTTTTGAAACGAAAGTATCTATGCTTAATACAAATTGGCTGCGTTCACATGACTGTATAGCCATTAATACTTATTGCATCTCAGCAAGGTGATAAATAAAAAAAAATTGGCGGCAAAGCTGAAAATTCGTCTCGAATTGATAATTAGATAGTGATTAAATAAAAATTTAGTAAGTAAAATGAGTTCCGACGATACAGATTTTGAAATGGAAATTGATTGTACTCCACCAGATTTGAGGTCGGAAGCGAAACTGGCAATGGAAAACCTACTTCCAGCGAAATCAAAAGAAAAATACATGAAAGTATATGAACATTTTACGAGTTGGAAAAACAAGAGAAAAGCGAATGTTTTCTCCGAAACAGTATTTCTGGCGTATTTTAATGAAATTGCTAAAACTAAGAAACCATCAACATTATGGGCTATTTATTTCATGCTAAAATGTACAGTTCACATAAAAAATAGCATTGACTTAAAAAGCTATGGAAATTTAACTAATTTCCTTAAACGAAAATCAACTGGATTCAAAAGCGAGAAATCGAAGATTTTTACTGCCGAAAACATAAAGCAATTTCTAATTGAAGCCCCAGATAACGTACATTTAGCGAGAAAGGTAAATACAATTAATTCGGTGTTTTATTTAAAACACAGTTTAATATGAATGAATAGAAGTGAAGGCTGTAACTTGATACAGGGCAACCTCGATTTAACAAATCGGAGGGGAACAAGATATTCGTTATATCAAGTGATTCGTTGAACTGAGGTTTGTTATGTTGAGGTTAGGTTGGTCTGAAATTCGTTATAAAGAGGTAAAAGAATAGATTTACGAATGGGTCACCAATCTATCACCCGGTCACAGCAAGAGCTACTTAACCTAGTGATCAACTCAAATGCCGACCACTGATTAGGCCACGACCTCTTCCAATTTTATACTTAAAGCAAAATTTTGAAACACATAGTTCAAAATTTATTAAAATTCCGCTTGCTGTTTGCCCTGTTTCATTTCGAGTCTCTTTATACGGTATAAATTCAAACATATCGGATTTAGGCAACTAATGAGATCAAGTTATATACAAAATCACTTTAAACAATTCCGTTTACACTTCAAATTTATTTTCTAGCTTATACGTAAATTTACTCGTATACAAATCATTTGTGTATTCGCCAAGAGTTCAAAAAAAGTTTAATCAATTTGACATACCTTTCGTGGATCAAATAATTGACGATTCAAAAGAGCTTGTACAGTATATTTTTTATATTAAATTATTTAAAAACTCTAGATTTGAACATAGCATTTGAAATTATTGTTTCCCTTATAAAGTAAGCCGTCATTCGCACGAGAGTTTAAAAAGCGTTGCGTTAAATCTCGATGTTGGCGTTTTTTTAGCGTCGTCGATAAAAAAATATAGCTTATATATAATATATACATATAGAGCGTTGAAAAGCCCGATTTTTTTGCCATTTTTTCCCATTGCCCGAAAAAAATCGTCGCGTTATAAAAGCGCTGTCGTGTGAACAAAAACTTGGGAGTTCGTATGTCCTATTTGAACGCTTTTGTAACGCGCGTTAAAAAAGCTCGCGTGCGAATGAGAGCTGACCTTGTATAAAACACAATAATCTCAAATGCTATGTTCAAATGCAGAGTTTCTAAATAATAATAAAATATTCGATCATATTCGAATGCAATATAATTAATCAGAATAATTACATTTTTCGAACACCAGCTTAAACTTAAAATCGATTTTCTATATTGCAATTTATTATGAATCACGGTTTTAACTGGACGGCAATGGAAAAAATGTTAATAAATTTTTCAACGAATTTTCCCGAACGGAACCGCTAAAGTAATATGATAAAATATTTCTCGTGACAGCCGCTCGTAAATTTTGTTCGGCAATTTTTAAAACACGAACCCCCGAACTGGAGCTATTGTATCCGTACGTACATTCGCAATAATAATTACACGCTAACAAGACATCATTATATTTTAACGAGATCCAAATTCTGCATACGATTAATCAAAAATATGACAAAAGATTTATGTATGTCAATAGTATTAAAGTTGTCCCAGTCGTTGTTTGTTATATTTTTTATGAGAACAACTTTTATATAAATACGTATAATATCTTTATATTTATGTGCTCTGTTATCTAGAAGCCATCCAAATGCTGATAGAGGAGGATGATTCTTCCTAAGGTTCCTTCAATAACACGGACGAAGCTGAGCTCACAACTTCATCCGCGTAAATTTAGTTGAAAACATAGATTCAATTTTAGCGTGATGATATATAGCCTATAGCCTTCCTCGATAAATCTAACACAGAAATAATTTTTCACATCGGACCATTAGTTCCTGAGATTAGAGCGCTCAAGCAAACAAACAAACTCTTTAGCTTTTATAGTATAGATAATTCATCAATCAATCAAGTTGTTCGTTGGTCTTGCTAAATCTCGATAACTGCTGGACGGATATAAAATCTATTCGTTTTGTTTTATTCCCCTTATTTCCGGAAATGTTTAAAGGAAAAGAAATAAAAGAAAAGTTAAAAGGTCGTATTTAAATATAAACCAGAATAGAATGGGTCATCCATCTATCACCCGGCAGCATCAAGAGCAACTTCAGAGCAACTTCAGAGCTATCAACTGAAATGCCGATCTCTCATTAGGCCACGACCTCCTCGAGCATGAAACAATGCTTAAACTAATAACATAAAAATATATCTTATCCAATTGTAACATTCAAAAAAAAATGTGAACCTCACATGCACTATTTTAAGAACACAGGAGAAATTAAACAATTTTAAATTACAAGTTAAATATCAAAGATGATGTTTCTCACAACGCGAACTTTCGGAAACGAAGTAATTTTTATTTTAAGCACGCTTAAATTTCTTTTGGGCACAAAATCGTCATTGTCCTTATAATACAAGTCGAATTCGCAGGAGCTGAGGCAACCGCAATCTCGAGAAATCCTCGGTAGATGTTCGCTGTTTGAGAATTTTTTGTGAATCTCTTCAGATGTCTCCAAAGTGATTATTTCCTTTCTATATTTTAAAACACATTTCAATTCGTTGATGTTACATGTGCGTTCGTGACCTTAAATAAATGTTATATTATAGGTTAGTTTGAAGTTAACCGCGCGCTTCTTAAAGGTGCGTTCACTCTTTATTTTCTCTTTATAAAAAATATAAAATTTGAATTCTTTTTTTAAAACACAATTTTTAAAATAAATTCTCTGTTTTTTGCTCTTCCAATAAGTAATGCTGTTTGTTAATGAAGTACCTTGCTAATGAGAGGTAATAAGAATTAAATTTATAAGTTTTCACGTAATTTTTTTGTTTTTTTTTTTTTAAGAATAACTTTTATTAACTAATAATGTTTAGCTGGAACATTGGTTTTAGCTCTAAGTTTCTGGAGGTGGGCGTGACAAGTGATACACAATTTTAACTTTTTCAGTTCTCAGCGGTGTCCTAATTTTAAGTTACATTTGTACCCGTAAACAGTTTTTCTAATAAATTTTCATTTTCCATTTCAATATAAATAAACAAAATTTTCATGATTGGATTGTTCTTAAATTTGTAAAATATTATTTGTTTCCCATAAATGTACCTGCAAACGCTGCTTTGCAAACAAGTGTAGTTGCTGTGGATGCAACTTTAAACGAATTCCCCTTTAAAAGATATAATAACAGATTTCTTACTTAGCGGTTTGTAGAAGTGAGGTATGCAGCCGCAAATTCTTAGGATCATTTTAATTCTGCATTCCAGGATACAATGATTGTAGGAATAAATAGGGTACCTTTCGCTAATTGGCTCGTTGATAAATCTAAGAAACATACAAACATACCTAAATTGTTGTTTATTACCAGGGGGGTTTTACTATAAATTTCTTCCTAGCGGCCTAGTATCAGGATCCGCTTAAATTGTAGAGGATATGGTTGTGGGGCGAATCAAGATGACCGACTGCCGTCTGACGTCATCCTCATAATCTCTACAATTACGACTACTATCACCCAGTGACATTAATTAGGATCCACTGTTTTACGTGCCTTCCGAAATACGGAAGGCACGTACGTCTATTGCCAGGTCGCGGTAAGAACTACTTAACTTAGCGATCGACTCAAATACCAACCACTGGTTAGGCTACGACTTCTAGGGTTGACTACGTCTGAGGTTTTACTACAATACAAGTTTTATTTCATGTTTGTAATACCTACATTGTTCTTGAATGGCAATTAGGCTTGTTCGTGCCTATTGCAATGACGCGCGTTATTTCCCAAGAGACAAAAGGTTATTCCGTTATAATACGTCGGTCTAAATCTTTGTTATTATCGGTCAATTTATATTGAAACGTTGTTTAACGTTAAAGCAAAATCAAACGTAACGTTTAAAACCTTAACACAAATAAATAAAATGAAACTTAAATGTTTGTAATATCGAAATAAATTATATTTTTTTTATTTGTC
Organism: Charaxes varanes; assembly: GCA_024363005.1. Classification (NCBI taxonomy): domain Eukaryota; kingdom Metazoa; phylum Arthropoda; class Insecta; order Lepidoptera; family Nymphalidae; genus Charaxes; species Charaxes varanes. The sequence goes on along the minus strand of JANCMC010044246.1, from coordinate 379,012 downwards.
TCGTTAAGGGTCACAGTAACGACTAGACCGATATCCAACCTATGTTACAAATAAATTTTGTTTGCGTTAACATTTTTTTCACCTCTACGATATTTAAAATTCTACAAAATTTAAAGCCTCATAAATTCTAATATTTTAACAATAACTTTGAAGCAATCTAAATTGGCTAAATTTTCTGACCGGCATTTCCGCAACCAAAGTGATTTCTGACGCATTTCTTCTGATATTCTAGTACTCCACACGGACAATCCAAACGAGATAAGACCCTCTACATCGAAGATGAATGAAGATCCCGTACTCGTTGTAATATCGTCGGGGTTATGAATGAAAACCTGGAAATAGTTTTGTAGAACTTTGTAGTCTTCAAGGACAAAAATGTACAAACACTTCGAGCTATGTCTGGCTCCAGCATTGCATATAGTACCCTAGAAAGAGACAATAAAACTTCGGTTTATCTTTAAAGCTAACTCGCTCGTGTACTTCACCTAAGATATAAAGTTCAAGTTTACTGTCTCTTTCTAATGCTGGATGTTATAATATAATAACTATGTAATCAAATCGAAACGATCAATGTAACCTCTAATTACATGGAGTGTACAATCAGGAGTAACATATCTGAAATGCGTAAATAAGGGTGGCGCCACATTAGCATCTTGGTGAAATTTTAAAGGTTTTTATTGGTCAATTTATACCATAGTAGGCCGTGCTGGTAGGTTATTGGTCAATTTATCTACTATTACTAAATGCATATCATACCCTTTGTTTACACCAGCGCCATTCTGGAAGCTTTTGAAAGGTTATTTACGACACTTGCTAGATAGTTTTTCAACTTCTCTCCCATAAGATATGTTACTTCTTAATATAGTCTCCATGCTCTAATTGCCATACTAATTTGAAACTTTAGAAGTATTTCATTTGAATGACGTCTATTGTCATTTAAAACAATTTTGTGCCATCGGGCTGGTTCAATACAAATGGTCGATGGAACATTACAATGGCTGTATTACATACTTCGGATTTGGGTCAATTGGATTCATTTTCATGAAACAAACTCTATATATAATATTAAACGTTGAAACTTTATGACTTAACTATATTCATCAGTTTTTTACCAACAAAAGCGTGTTTTTAATTTTTTTTTTCGAATATAATCAATTTTTATAACAAATACAGATCGCTCACATTTCAAATTTATAAAAAGGTAAGTAAATATAATTAAAAAATAGATAATATGAATTTTACATAGAATCACATCTGCGTAAAAACGAATATATGCTACAGTAATTTATTACAAATTTAAATAATATCTCTCGATAACTAAACTGACGACGTTTCATCGACGTTATTTTTATATAAACTGTGATCAACGCTCGTTCAGAGGGCCTAGCAATAACATTCTCGATAGTTTTACTTACTTTTACGTTCGAAACTGAACGTCAAATGAAACATAAATGCTACCGTTTTATTCAACTTATAAGTCGCTAAATATTGCTAGCTCTATCGATCACAATTCGTACGTAACGAATCCTCAACGTCAAGGCTTTATAAGTCTTATAAAATGGAAGCACGAACTTTCATTTGACGTTTCGTTTCGAACGTAAAAGTAAGTAAAACTATCGAGAATGTTCGTGCTAGGGCCACAGTGGACCCTTCTTAGTATCAACGCGGCTTGAATTAGCAGTGATTAAAAGCGTGACACGATTAAGACTTGCCCACTGTGGGCCTAGCACGAACATTATCATCCTAAATACAATCGACGCGTGCACTTCGAACGGTTCGAAATGTTAGTACTAGGGCGTCTGGTCATAAGTCTACAGCGAAAATATCTAAACTTCATGAGCAAGAACATTCAGACTTAAAGTTTATAACTTTTCATTTAAACCTTGACAATCTTCAAGATTTTAAATATATTATATTTATTATTAATCTTTCTTTCCATTTGAAGTATGAAAAGTTGACAGTCAGTTTATTTTTTGGCGAATGATTTCGTAAAAACTCACGTGATTTTTTATTCTTGTTTAATTTCTCTAATAAAATGGCTATTTTGCAATCAACGTTCACATCTAATAAAAGTATTTTATATTATTATTTGAATAATGAAAAGTTAAAAGATCCTAAACCACATAAAAATATAGCCTGCATTTACGTAATAGTTAATTTTTCCTCCTCTTCTTTTATAACAAGTTTTAAATTTCTAATACGTAAATGAATTACCAAAGAATAGCAAATTGGGTATCCCAATTGTATAAATCCCCCTAAATATATAAATTATATAAAGATATTCCTAACACGCGTACCGCAATTATTATACAACACATAAAAAAAAACACGACTCCCGGAGCAGAAGGCAGGGTCACTGCCCACTGCGCCAACGGGCCAGCCAAATAGTAACTAATATTATAACTTTATAACATAATACTTTAGTAAATAAGTATGGACAGAAAATAAAACATATGTACGTATAATGAGATATATATATAATGCCTGCACTTTAAATAGTAGATATATCGTCTGTGAGAATTACAAATTTTATTTGATTTTACAAAAGAAACATTTTTAGTTTACGTTTAAAATAAAGTAAACTATTTAAATCTCTGATAGGCGATGGGATATTATTCCAGCATTTAGAGGCAGCGTATTTAAAACTACCTCTAAATGCAGCTGTACAATGCCTGGGAATTTGCAGCTTTTTCCTAGTTGTTCGAAGGCAACGTTTCTCGCTATCTACTGTAGTACTGAAGACATATTGAAAGAAGGATCATAGATATGGTGCACGAATATTATAATAATTCTACAGAGATTGTTAAATAGTTGGGACTCTGCTCCTTGTCGATTCTGTTTGACTCTGAGTACCTTGAGATAAGTATTTTATCATATAGGAACCTTTATATTGATTATTCGTTAGGTAAAATGGTGTATCGTCATATTGAATAGTATTATATAATTCTACGTCTTCCACTTGATCTAACATTTGTTCTCTTCTCTTCTCTTCAATTCTCTTGCATTGATCCTGATTTATGTTTACATACTTTGTAGTTACATGGTATTTATACCATGTAACTACAAAGTCATCGTGAAGACGAATCAAACGGGGCAGAATTGATACAATTATATCATTTAATAACGCAGTTTATATGCCCACCTGCCATCTCCATCATCAGACCCTGGATATCATGCGACCACAAAGTACTCGTTAAGACGATTCAAACGACTACAAAATCAATGCGGTCATTTCGTTTATATCGGAGTTCCTATGTTCATCTTCCAGCTCCATCATCAGTCCCTGAATAATATCTTAAGATAAAGTACTCGTCAAGACTAAGCACACGAGCCCAAACTCGATGCGGTTATATCGGAGCTCCTATGCCCACCTTCCAACTCCAGCATCAGATCAGCCCCATGTCATAATAATGCATTTTCATCCGATATACATGTGTGCAAATTTTCAGCTCAATCGGGTGGAAGATATCTACTCCAAAATTGAGTTTTAAGTTTCCACCCGAACAAACCTGTTATGTTGCAAGTTAAATAAAAAGCTTTTAATTAGTGTACACATCGTGCGGATATCAGAGGGCCCGTGTACTGGATATTGGATAGGTTAATAAAAGCATTTTAGCAATTAAGCGTTGCAGTTTGAAGCACTTTTTACATGGGAATTCAGTGAATATTATTTTCGCAAATTGTTTATACTTCAATTTATTAACTCTTTGATGCAGGCAACTACGTTTTTTTATATATATAACAAGGGGCAAACGAGCAGGCGGTTCACCTAAGTGACTACCGACGCCCATGGACAACTGCAACACCAGGATCGCAGATGCGTTGCCGGTCTTTAAGAAATTAGTATGCTCCTTTCTTGAAGGTCCCTAAGTCGTATCCGGAGATACAGACGCTGATAATTGATTCCACAGAGAAATTGGGCGAGGTAAGAAGTTTCTTCAAAATCGTGTAATAACTTGGTCCGATTGAAAAGTCTTCTTTGTTCGTTAAACCCTTTATTAGTGCCCCTAACCTAAATATTACAAGGTTTATATAGAGGGAGGCCGCACTACCAGTACAATCGCACGGTTTTGGATTTTAGGACATCAAGGTGGTGAGGGTGTAATTTCAGATTCTGGCGGCGAGATGTTCTGTGGTGGAATACAGCTGCCTGTCCGAACAACTTTTCGGAACACACCCCATGATACATGCGGTAAATAATGCAGAGTGAACACTGCCCATCGTAGTATGGGGCACAGTACAGTGTTGCATCAATACCAAAGTTGTATTACGGTGCGTTCACACGGCGTCGTGATTAGGTTTTTATCGGATCTGATACATAATTATACCATAGTAATATAGGAAGTTTCTTTTTATATGTCGAATCGAATGGAGAGCGTTAACCCAATAAAGTCTTTCCGACCCACTCACCATGTTGTGTTGGGTGGTGGTGTGCAGAAGCGTGTGCACGGCGAGCGACTGGTCGAAGGACGCGGCCGCCAGCACGCCGGGCACGCGCGTGCTCCACGCCACGTCGAACACCCACGCTGACTGCCGGCTCACTTCCACCACCAGCTCCCCGCCCTGAACGAAATAATCATTTCTTTAAATCTCTTTATGGACGTTGCGTTATTCCAAATCTAATTTAAGAGAAAAATTGAAAAAAAAAAAGAAAATACTGGCACTCCGGGAGTCACAACAGAAAAAAAACGAATCGTCAGAGTTGTCAATGACGATGACGTTAAAGGCAAGTCAAGCGTTCAGTGAGGAAGACGCGCGTTCCTTAATTTTTGTTCACCCAAAAAACACACACTTATACATATAGCTCATTGAAAGTGTTCGGTGACGTGAATTGACGACGACGCGAAGTCAATGATTTATCCCCACCTCGAAAGAATGCCCAACGTGCCTAAAGCAGTTTTCACTTCAAAAATTTGATATTAGAAAATGAAAATACAATACATGATTTTTTAAGTCTAGCAGCCTATTTACTTAAAGAATAAGAACGACTTCAATTCATGGCTTACAATTGTGTTGTTGGAATGGGAGTTCCTCAAGGATCAATATTAGGACATTTTCTATTTCTTATTTATATTAATGAACTTCCTTGTCATACTAAGAAAAATCATGAGATAGTTTTGTTTACCGATCACACTTATACTTATTGCCATATATCATAAAAATAAAAACCAACGGAAAATGTGTACTAATAGGCTTCTTTAAATTAATTACACACATAAATGTAACCTTATAGATAAACCTATTAAGAACAAGATAAGTGTAATCGTATAACCAATCAAAAAGCTTACGGGTTTGGTATTGTTAGGATTCCACGCCAGCAGACGACCATCTTTCCCCGCAGAGAGTAGAAGATCGTCGTCGTGCGCACTCCACGACAGCGCCATAGCACCCTTTTCGTGACCCTCTAACGTCACCAGTGGGGACGCCGCCAACCTGACAAGCAAATATATAAACCCTTAATTTAATATGTTTCAAACTAAAGCAATTGAAGAACGAGATCGCTGTATCATGTATACGTTATTTTTATTATTGGATGGTACCAAATTTATGATTACCATGACAATATACCAATGTATTTTGTGCATAGCTTTAAGTAAACACAGGGTACGCAAATATAAAGATTTGTGGCCGAATTATTCCACCATGATAAGTAGATTTTAAATTACTTATTATCATTTTATATGAAATTGATTTTATATTATGAAAAATTACCTTGCTTTCAGTGTATGTGTAAGTGTGTATATATTCAGTGGCTCTAATATAGCAAGTATAGCTTACCTTAAATCCCAAAGCTGTATGACAGGGGCCTGGTCGTCCTCTGAGGCGATGCACAGCTGGGTGGCCACGGACGGGTGCCAAGCCAAGGACCGCCAGCGAGTCCGAAACTGTGAGTCGCTGCAGAACATTGTTATATAGCATAAGAAAATAATAATAATGCACCTCGAAATTATAAAATAGCTAGTTGTTACCAGCAACTTCATGTGCGTAAAATTAGGTGAAAAAGTTTAGCGTGAGAGTATATAGCCTTTGGCGTACCTCGATAAATGGACTATCTGACACTGCAAGAGTTTTTCAAATCGGACGAGTAGTTCCTAAGATTACCGCGTACAAGCAAACAAACAAACTCTTCAGCTTTACATATAATAAGATTTACAGCTACTACCTACCCTACCTTGTCTCAGTCTAATACTAGGTCCTCTTCAATCTAAGCCGGCGAGTTAAGGGTTTTTCGTGTCTTTAAATTATATGAAACCTAATATTGAGTTGCCAATGCCGGAGCATAGCTTCATTTGAATGATCATCAGATGTGCATGGGCGCCGGCAGGCACTTCGGTGCCTGCTGCCTGCTCGTCTGCCCCCTTGTAACATAAAAAAAAAACTGTGGAAGTCAATAGAGGAGGCCTTTGTTCAGCGGTAGGTAACATCGGGACGATGAAAAAGGAATACCTTAAATTACTACAATACAATGAAGAAAACTATTTCTTTATTGTATTGTAGTTGGCCACTTGAGACATTTGACAAATAAGAAACGGAAACTTGAAGTAAAAAGGATGGTAGGATTTTTCGGTGGTTTTGTCTCTTAAATGTTTTAAAAATTTTTTGTAATAAAATAAATTACCCTCCTGGCCGTAGAAAGTGTAATAATAGACTTTGAATATTATTTCTGATGGTTACAGGTGTTTTAGGTGCTAAATATCTTTTAAAAACCTTTTTCTTATATATTTGTGTGTGTGTCATTCAATAAATCCGTTGATTACAGAAACGCAGTCTAGTTTACTTTCATTTAAAATTAATAAGAATATATCTTACATATGTATTAACAATCTTCCATTTGAGATTGTAACAGGCCATACCGTAATCGACAATAATCAGGTTTTTTTAAGTTGGGGCCACATTTTCTGCCGGTGAGAGCGTAAATTTTTTGTATCAATTTATCAAAAAAGATACTTTTTTGCCCAATACTCTATGGTACTACTATATTCCAAACGAATGCTATGCTGAATCCTTTTTTGATTTGGTATTAGCACATGGTGATAGAGTCGCGTCCGCTCGTGCCTCTGATCGGATTCCTGGCCATGGGCTCGGACCCCACGCCGTCCATTGAGGTGACGGCAAAGAGGCTGGAGTGCCTCTGCTCCTCCATCTCCATGGGCCAGGGCCAGGAGGTGCACGCGAGGAAACTCATCGACCGCGCTCTTAAAGAGGTAAAACTGTTTAAGCCTTTTTTTATTATTTTTGGGTTTACCAACAGCGTAATACATTTAAAACATGCTCAATTTAGAGAAAACCACATGATATTAAGGCGAAATGTTAAGCCACTTAGAAGTAAACACATCATACACCATACAGCTAAGTGGGGAAAAAAAAAGAAATAAAAACAGACACACTTTAAGAATAATATTTTTTCCTTTCTAAAATAATTACTGGAGAATAGTTGAAGTTAAAGAAAGTGAGAGTAAATGTTACACCTAAACCGGGTTTTGTCGTTGCCTTATCATAGGATTGACCACATCACGAAATGCTCCAGAGATTTCAAGATGTGGTCGCATTTCATGAAATTTATCACTGTCTATTACCCACATCATGATGCGCCTTGGTCAGATCAATGATAAGAAATCGTTTGTCGATAATGACATATATACCACGACATATATACATTACAAAATTTCGTGTCATAAACTCGGCGATAAACAATTAAACTTAAATATAGAATTTATCGGAAAAGCGATAAACTCTGACCTACTCCGAAATTTGGAGTCGGAACAAAGCCGAGGTAAGGAACTAGTACATTAAACAATTACGTAAATAAACGAATTCAGTTAAAAAAGGAGGACCCATAGAGAATCATTGTGGAATGTATTCTGTCATTTATTCACTTCAAGTTCCGTTGACAGGGCTTGTGGGTACTATTGCAAAACTGCCATTTGGGTTTGGAGTACATGGTTGAAGTGATGGAGCAGTTTGCCGAACTTGAGAAAGATCCAGAGCAAGTTCACGAAACTTTCAGGTATTATATGATACTAGATGTTTATCGCTACTTCGTTCGCATAAACCTGCGAAAGCCCTAAGACTTCATTAATCTGGCCCTATCGAAAAATCCTTTCGAGGCAAACGTCAACTAACACTAGACTACCTGTTTTCTAAATTTCATCTCTGTACGTCCCGCATTTTTGAGATCTCCTGTTTGGTGGTCATTCCCTTCTATAAATAAGCTATTATACAGCCTTGCTTTAAGAGTCTGGACACGTCTATCACAAGACGAGAGCTGAAGTCCTGTTTCGAACCATTTGAATAAAAAATGACGGAGACATTCGTGAACATACATAAAAAAAAAACTAAACACGTCGAACATATAACCTCCTCCTTATCTGATATTTAAAACTAGTGTCATAATAGGTTACACATCCACCCGGCTGTGGTAAGAACTGCTTAACCTCGTCGACTCAAATGCCGACCACCGATTAAGCCACCACCTTCTCTCTTAAAAACCGTTCTATCTTAAAAATAAGTTTCCCGAGCATTTCGGAAATAAGGTATGTAGATGATAAGCCATATCGATAACGCGGGAATCCTCCTAATGCCGGCATTTCCATCTCTATCGGTGCAAATCGCCGGCTTCGCAGCACATTCCGCGGGGGCCTGCATTACCATGTCAAACGCGGCGCCGGGGGGCGCGCTTGTGAATTTTTAACAATGCCTGCCCTAAACGCAATTCGGATTTTCCGAAAACGCTCAGAAAACGCGCCCCTTTCTCGCGCATACCTTCGCTACCTCAACTTAAGTAAGAATAAGAATAAAACTGTATTGGTCTATTAGAGTGGCTTACCCCTTCGTTTTTAGGGTTCCGTAGTCGTAGGAAACCTTTCGGCAGCTGTCCGTCCGTTCGTAAGGTGGGTATCTCCCTAGGATTGCCAAACTGTTAAATGTACAGACTTGAAATCCTTGTTAATATGACATGTCAAAAAAGCTTTGGAAAAATTATCTTGAGCAACAGAAATCGGACAAAAACTTTTTTATTTATATAACAAGGGGCAAACGAGCAGGTGTTGCGGTCACTAGAGTGACTACGGACGCCCATGGACAACTGCAACATCCGGTAGCTGCTGCCGACCTTTGAGGAATGAGTATGCTCTTTTGAAGTTACTTAACTAATACCTTTATAGCGTATCAGATACGGAACCCTTCCATATAAGTGTTTTAACACGCTCTTGCCCACTTTTTCACCTTTAACCACCTTTCAGCTCAAAGCGATATATAGTAAGAGAATATATTTTCAAAATGTGTTATAAACAAAGCTATAAATTCCGATCTACTTCATTATCACCTTGTCAGTACATAGAGTACTAATTGTTTTCCGTTACTTCATCTGCGTAAACTTGCGAACTCCTAAATCTGGACCTATAGAAAAATCCTCCTTGCCAAATTTCGTTTATGTACGTCTCGTGGTTTTCGACATTTTGTGCTAGGTAAGCGATCGCTTTTATACATATTGATAGAAACTTTATCGTATGGCTTTATTTGGTATCGATACATGAAATCATCGATACTTATCGGCCATCGCTAGTCCGTACAATTTTAAAGGCGGTTTATCCCGCCTTAATTTTACCAAAATTCCATCGTAATTACACGTTCAAAGGTAAAGACGTTCCCGTAAGGCCATTACGCGGGTCCTTGAGTGTCGACCGAGAATGGAATTCAGGCTATTGCGTTAAGGTTGCTTTTGGAATGGCTGAGGTGCTTCCAGGATAAGAGGATTGTGATAGTACGCGCGATCGGGTGCCGATTGAGTCGGGGCCCTGCGTCGAATCATATTTTAATATTGTGAATGAGGGGGCTTCGCGAGATTAAACCCGAATCGTGAGGGTGCCTGTGAATTGCATCTTGGATATCCTTGATGAAACCGCGAAAGACCGTATTTAATTTAAGGAATACGTGCACGGAAACATTATTAGAATAAAAAAGCCTCTGTAGATAAAATTTAAATAGATTAAATTTCGAAAAATTCGTATTTATATAGGTACAGTAAAGAAATATGTACAGGACTATATGACACACGGACGTCTGTTCTTAAGGTAGACAACTTAATGCCTGTGTTTATAGGTAACAGCCGCCTGTTATACACATATATATATTTTTTAGAAATATATAAATACATATATATGGATAATACACCCGGACTCGAGGTGGGAATCGAACACACCACCTCAGAACTTCCGACAAGGTAAATAGATTTTGATGATTCTTTTATATTAGAATGGGACCACCCATTTCAATTTGAACCTTGCCGTTTCCAGCGATTTATCTGTATCACAACACTTTTGTGGAAACAGATGGACCAGGTGCAGATGTATTGGGCCACTTGGCTTCGTTTCAAAACTTCTAGACGAGTATGATAAAAGACGCAAGTTGTACGATACTGATCCAGACGTTTTGTCTAATTTTGAGATATTTTCTACATTTAAGTATATACTAAATTATATTAATAATTATCTCGCTGTTCGGGTTCCGGTTGTTGGCACTGTTGTATATTAGAAAGGACATTTGCAGTCACTTGGATCATGCCAAGTTTTGCTAGGAAAGTGGAGAGAATATGGCCAGTTAAGGTGAGTTTGACTAGGGCAGGGCAGGTCAGGGCGGGACTCACGTGATCTGGTAGGAGGCGTGCGAGTGCAGAGCGGGCCCGGCCACGCGGTGGCAGTAGCGCGAGTCGTGCGCCGGCACGCGAGCCGCGCGCACGATGAGCACGCGCCACGCCAGTGCCTCCCACGCGCCGCGCACCATCCACCAGCTGACGGCGCCTGCGAGCGCCGCACTCGGTTAGTATTGCGGTACTAAACATCTCTATACAGTGTGTGTTCTGATATACACTGCGAGCACTGTAGGCTCCAATTCAGACAGACGTCAATTATGTATACTGTAAAGGTGTTCCGTTATGGTTTGCCATAATGGTTACAGCTTAAAACGGAACGCGGTCCGGTACACTGACATCCCCATTAAATCTTTCCATTTTCAGTTTTTCAACTTTACAAAACCACGATTTGTCTTAATCCACGATTTTTAATAGTATAATACTATTACATTCGACTGTTAATTTTTTTAACAAGAGCCGCGCTGTTTTCATTGATCACGTGATCAAAGTACTGAGAGCACTGAAGCTCAAAACCGCCAGTGTTCACTGTGCAAAAATAGTGACTATTTATGACGTCATACATTTCCGTTGTGTACTGCGGCAGTATTGACGGTGTATACCGGAACGATTTTATCGCCAATATGGGCACTGATCAATGCTCGGAGTGTATTTCGGAACATACCCTTAGTGTAATACAAAAGAACGCACGAGAATTATGCGGCATTTAAACCTTTACAACTGCGCAATGGATTTTAATCCGGTTTTCATCAAAAAACAGAATTATTCTTGAGGAGGGTTTATATGTACGTATCTACATATATTTATACCTATATTAGTATATTCCAGCATCCACACAAAAACATGGGAGTTTGGAACATAAAAAAAACTTGGGGTATATTAATCTGAATAGAAAAGAAAAACCCATACAGGAGGCGCGGATAATATTTTAGGACCGGTTTAACAGGTAACTTTGAAACTATTGAACTGCTTTATTTTATGTCTGACAAATTTTCATCTGACGAAGGCCATAAGTCCTTCTCGCTCGCTCGAAACTTAACTTTGCCTCAAAACCATATCTGCAACGATATGAAACTCTAATATCATCGTAAAGAGACAAAAAGAAGCTTTAATTTGACATCTAATTTACTTAAAATACAGATGAACGAAGTTATCCAACGGCGAAACCTTAACCCATTATCTCTATGCAAAGTGTCGCTTCAAAAAAGTTTTTAGACAATTAACACACATACCTCTTTCTCTCTCTCTCTCACACACATATACACAAAAAACATACCGATACACAAATAAGATGTTGTAAGCGGCCTAACAGTTTAAATTATTCTAGAAGATATGTATTTTCTTCTTTCTTCTTTAAATTTAAAGTATAAGCGTAATTCTCATTTAGTATTAGTTATAAAAAAATATATTGTAAATTTAAATTAAAACCTGTAACACTGTTGAATTACCTAATGAAGAAACAAAAAAAGAAAAAGTAGACCTACAGAAACGGTTTTTACTAAAGACGCATTTACTCACCAACTAGTAGAATGAGTGCCGACAGTGGGCACACGAAGATGGCCACTACGACAGCAAGGATCGGCTGCACCAAACCCAGCAGCCCGATTCTCCAAATTATGTCCCACTGTTTTACGTGCCCTCCGAAACACGGAGTAGGTCAGATATCAAATATAAACCAGTGCTAGAATGGGTCACCCATCTATTACCCGGTCGCAGCCAGAGCAACATAACTTAGCGATCGACTCAAATGCCGACCACTGATTAGGCCACGACCTCCTCATGTGCTGCCCATTGCCACTTCAAATTGCACATTTTGAGAGCGATGTCGGTCACTTTGGTTCTCCTGCCTATCTCCTCGTTGTAGATTCTATTACGCAGCGAAACACCAAGCGCGCTCTCTCCATTGCTCGTTGTGTGACCTTCATTTTGCGTATATTGCCGGAGCCAGACATGGCTTAAAGTGTTTATATATTTTAGTCCTTGAAGACTACAAATTACAACAAAACTTTGCGCAGCTGCACAAAGCCCCCTGCCACACTACACGATGATTCAAATGAAGCTATGCCTGGCTCCGGCATAAGGCCAAGAGTGAAGGACCACGTCTCAGTTCCATAAGAAATTACTGGCAACACATATTGATCGAATAAGTTGGATTTTAAGCATGGAGGTATCGTGGACGAGAAGATGTTACGTCGTTTGCTGAACGCTGTCATGATGCAAATATTATATTATAACAGTAAAAAGTAACGAAAACACAAGAGAATGTAATAAATTTCTTTTAGTATCATAGCTATCCTAATGTAAATTGATTGACATGGTTTTTAAGCGGCTGGAGCTCGCGTGTTGGGATAGATATTTCGGGCGTAATGGCCGCATTGACGTAAACCAATTCAACGGACGGACGTGGGAAGCGCCGCGAAATCCTTGTGTTCGTGCGCGAATAGTTTAACGGTGCATTAGGGGGCCATTACACAATTCTGAAGCCAATTAAAACGAATCCAAAGTCAACTGAAGCCAGTGAATCAAATGATACGGGCCTTGAGCCAGCCAGTAGCTGGGACGAGAGCGCCGCACAAAGGTATAGGAATGCGCGTCTCTTGCAAAATAAATGTTATAAAAATCTCACGCTACATGATTTCTTTCATTAAAGTGGCGATATTGTTTATTATCAACAAAGGTCGTCTGAATGAAAACAAAAAGAACGTAGAGAGTCATTGTATTTCGAACAAAGCGTGCGAACTCCAACTTGAAAGTGTGCTTCTGACGTTAGGATAAAATTACATTCAAATACATAGACTTGAGTTTTATTAACTCGAAATTCATAAGTGTTTCAAGGATTCCTGAGGTGAAATCACCATCTATTACAATTCTGATTTGGGTTAACCTGATTTAGGTATTACGTGAATCTTCATTATTTATCTGAGACTTAAAGGGATCGTAGCTTAATCAGTGGCCAGCATTTGAGTCGATCGCTAGGTTGAGCAGATATTACCGCGGTCAGGTGATAGATGGATGATCTATTCTACAATAGTTTTCAAAACGTCTCAACGTTCGTAAAGTGGGTCCCGTTTATTGTTACTGAATGATATTAGTCGTGATATTCGAGGGGTTCAGGAGATGACATTAGTCGGCAGTCGGTCATCTTAACTCGCTCCAAAGCCATCGTCATCATCATCCACAGCCGTTTCTCTCCCACTGCTGGGCAAAGGCCTCTCCCCGCTTTTACTACTCCTTACGGTTGAACCAATCTGGACCAGGATCGACCCGCGTACTATCGATATCGATACTATATCGATACTATATCGTCAACCCTCTGTCCATATCTTCCTGTTCCTATCCTCGGTCACCACTCAGTCACTGCCTTACTCCACCTATTCTCCCTTCGTCGGATCAAGTGTCCTGCCCAGCTCCACTTGAGGTGCAACACTGTTTCTCCGAAGTCTCAAATTTTTGTCCTTCGTCGTATTTCAGTGTTGCGTACTCGGTCTTGGAATTTGATACCGAGCGTGGTCCTCTCCATGACTCTCTGTGCGTCTCTTATTTTTTGCACAGCCTGATTGATAAGTGTCCATGTTTCGGCACCGTACGTCATGGTGGGCAAGACACTTTTAAAGGTTCCACGGAAATTATAAAATTTTATACCAGAGGCACAGAAAAGCGTGGCTGCATTTAACTATTATTTCATGGACATCTGTAGTCACTTGATTGAGCCGCGTTTATAACCCTGCTTTTTAGCAACGTGATGTACGGCTTTCGATATGCATTTATCTTCAAGTGTAACGCATCTTGTTACTTGTGCATCGTACCTTTTTTTACAAAGCTCTCCAAGTTTATTTCTCCGTCGTTCTTGTATACTCTCGTACTCAGCGATATGATTTTGTGTAGTCATGAGTCTAGGGGTTGTGATGTGTGTGCGCAGGTGTTCGACGAGGTGTGCGTAGAACTTTGTATGGCGGCGCTACAGCTGGTAGCGTGGGCGCCGGGCGAAGAGGCTCTGTGGCGCGCGTTAGCCGCCCTGGCCAGGCTTGCGGCGCACTCGCAGGAGGTGCCGCAGCTCATCGTGCTCGTGGGACCAGATCCTGCTGCCTTTAGGTGAGTATGGTTTTTTTTTTTGATTCCTGGAAAACGCCTTCACGCACCCCAGTTGACACTGAACCCCTATACTTGACTGGAGGTGTGGGACTCGCCGGTTGTAGGCCGGAATACCTGTTAAAAACCAAGGGTTACTTTCTTAACCGGTATTGAGAGGCGTCACAGGGTTACTGGTTTAACGCCTTAGCAGGTAAGTATGGTTTAATGTTATAATGATGGCTTGAAAGCTCGAACATCCAATGAATTTTAATTGAAAATAGTATTCTATCTCGGGACGGTGCCTCAGAGGTTCTTTATCACCGTTTTACACTACGTATGACGCGACTAAGTGGAATGCCCCGTAGTCTAATTACAACTAACATATTTTTTACAAGTACATCTTCCCTAATTGCATTAGTCATCAACGACCGAGTTGTCCCAGCTATCTTCATCAGAATGAATGGCATCACTCACTGTTAGCACGTTTGTAGTGGCCCAAGTATAGTGTTGTACTTCTTTTCTATCTTACTATGATTAAGATAATCCCGTGATCACTGTCTAATCAGATGAGCCCGAAATAACAAGTAGAGAAATCGATCAGGAATCGATATGAGAAAGAATCGATATGGACAATTTTAAAAACCACTCGGTACGGTGATTGCATTGTTAGACCGGACCATCGCTAACCTCTGCTATATATTGACGTGTACTGTATGAAGTACATATATGTTAATAAATTTATTATTGTCGCAACACTTGAGTCCCGTCTCTTCCAAGGTCACACATATTGGACTGCAACAGTTTATTATACGCGTTAATTTCAAAAGGCTCGTAAAATAACGCAACGATGTTTCATATTGACATTGGGCGTTTCAAGAGTTATGTTATATATGAGTATACTCTTTACTACATTATCAAGTGTATGTCCATGCGATTACTTTCCCTGACATAATTAACTTTTTGGCACCAAATACGAGTAAACGTTGTAGGAAATATTTTTCAACACTGTATTTTTGATAATTCGATATTAAAAAAAATAAAGGACGTGTGAAAGAATTTCGTCGTCTGTTTTACTTAACGAAATGTTAAATGTTTGCCAAGGTGACAATATCCCTTTATGGTCAGTTATGTAAAGGGTTTGCTAAGTTGAAGGCTTATATATAATATGGTCACTTTAAAGTCTAACTTTTACTTCACAATTTTTTCAATTTATTATTTAATCACAACATTATAATATGTACAACGATACCACGATTCGTATTTTGCTTTAAATCCCCCATGAATATTTGCTTTGTAAAGTTATGTATGTATGTAAAAGCACATTAACTTAAAAAAAAGTTTTCTACTAGAACCTATAAGTTTCTAGGTTTTTTCCCACTTAAAATTACTTTGGTTTTTCTCGTTCATCCTTCGTAAAATAAATAATATGAATATCTTCTTTTACCTGGCGTGATCCCGGTCTAGTACCTCTTTCTCACATGAGATCGGCGTGAAGTGGCGGCAATGTTATCACATGAAGCGGCTGCAATTGATTTTGGTGAATAAATAAATATATCTATACTCTATACTAATATATAAAGCTGAAGAGTTTGTTTGTTTGTTTGAAGCCGCTAATCTCGAGAACTACTGGTCCTATTTGATTTCAATGTTAGATAGCCCATTTATATAGGCTATAGGTATATCTACACGCTAAAATTGAATCTAATTTTATTTAACTAATTGCACGCGGATGAAGTGGCGGGCACAGCTAGTTTTTGATATATACGTTTAAAAGCTAAAGGTCATTTTAAACAAAATGTCGAAAGCCGCGAGACGTACAAAGATGAAATTTGGCAAGGGGTTTATAGTTTAGTAGACATCCGCTAAGAACGGAATTTTCGATAGGGTCAGATTATAGAGGTCTAAGGGCTGTAGCATTTTTACTCGGACAACGTCGCGGGACGCGGTTAGTGTAATATAAACAAAAATATTTTAACTACATTATGCCACTTGTCTCCATTTTTTTTATATACAAAATAAATCGGGTATCGAACCAAGCACTTCACGGATTAATTTCAAACCCCTAACCGTTGAGCTATCGAGGCTAGACTTAAAGTCCAGTTTCGTTTACAAGTGATTAATGGGCACAATAAATAAAATTACATCGCTTCCTCACTTGAGAACTGTAGTTGACCTTAAATCTCAGAGACTCTCATTTATTTTGTTAAGTAATTGTTGTTTCAAGTATCTATACATCTTCTTTTGTAAGTTGTATTATTCCAGTCATTTTAGAAGAACTGCTTAGGAGTCATCCACATATTACGTTAAGGGGGGCAGGGTACTGTAATCCCCTTTATAGGAGGGTAGTTTTATTTCACATTATAACAAAAACGCGTTGTAGAATTATTTTCGCACAACGCGCTTGCTTGTACGGTCCCGAATGCGCGCAATATAATATTTTATACAGAATAATATTAATGCGTTCTAAGAGCACCGTGTTATATGGATGATTACTGTGTCACCAAAATGTGTTAAGTTGAGTGTTTCGAACGTGATCGTGCCAGATCCACACATACAGACATCCGGACGTCCCGGGAAATATTTTTTAGAAGTTAAAGTTATTATACTTCCAAAGTATCAAAAGTGATAAAACACGACTTTCATCTTATGCTATGTGTATTTACATTTATCAATAAGTGTCATACCAAAGAAACAAGAGTGTTTTTTAGTTCACGAAATGGCTCGATTTTGGATTAGTGAGAGTAGAGCACACCCCGTGGGGCGCACAATAGGCTAGCTTACTGGAAATTAGGTTATACTCTAATGCCTAAATTAGAATACCTTATACTATAGGTATATCAGCGGCCTTCCCTCCATAAAGGTAGATATTTAGTAATGTTAATGTAACTAAATCTTATAACTTTGTTTTAAACTCTAACATTTACATGGAAACGAAAAATAATATAACAATGTTAATATTGGGATTGTATCGGAAGTATGTGTATGTGCGTAAGTGCGTGAGTGTGTACGTGTGTTTGTGACTGTGATGTCTATATTTTATTTTTATTAGACGTGATAATTATACTGAGGCAGTGTTATACGTAGATACATACGTCAGATTAAGTGACGGCCACGTCAAACAGACAGTTCTAATTACGATTACTAATAGTACATTACTGCAGCGGCCGGCAAGAGAGGCATTGATGGACGGACGTGTGAATGACACACACGTGAGTCCATCAATGCCTAGTTGCGGCCAAGGCTTGTGTAGAAATTAAACTAAGTAGTACAATTCAGAACTTTTATTTGAAAAAGTATTTAAAACCAATGACGAAGTTGACTAATAAAAATAGTTTATATACGCCAAAATATTTTATTTCACTAAACAGCTTTCTATATGCAAGCCAGTCCGAATTTAAATTAAGCCTTTGATAAGTTACCTCTTTGGTCGCCATGTTGTGGAGTAGAAGATCTTTCCATTTTTAAATAACACGACAAATATGATTTTACATAGTAACTCATTTGGCCGCTAGTTCCTATTTGATGGTGCAAGATTTATCCCTATTAGATTTTCTGACACGCTCGAGGATTGCTCAAAATCCTCTCTTGGGCTCCGTTACTTTAATAACCCGATTTCATGGATGTAGAAAAAATAACTAATATATGAATAAATGGCCGCAGCATCATCTTTGTATAATTTATACTAAATAATTGCTCAAATAACCAATAGACTCCTATACAGATACCCTCAAAGTCGAAGTTAAAAATGTTTTATTCATATAGAATATACAGCACTTATAAACGTAATGTGTTTAATTATTATTATTAATATATATTTTTTAAATTATTATTATTATAACATTTGATGACAACGTTTTACGTTAGATAGATATTACAGATATAAATTGTGTTAACTTTTAGATCAATCCAGAAACCTTTCTATGAAAGAAGATAAATGAATACATAAAATAGCAAATCATATAACATAAAAATGTAATAAATATAAAAAATTTACGCCTTCAATCATAATTTCACCTTTATTGCATTGCATAAATAAGTGTTAATTAGATTTGCAAACAATGAAAGTTATGTCCGTTTTTCTGACATTAAACAATTGATAATTGCTATTGTCGCCGCAACGCGTGCATTCCGCGAATCTATTGTTCATCTTGCATTAATAAATTTTAAAAACATACATATCAATTGTCCAAATGTCAATACATAAAGTTTTAATCTACACTTTATATATAAAGCTTAAAAGTTTGTTTGTCTGTGTGTTCGTTTGCTTGAACGCGCTAATCTCAGGAACTACTGGTCCGATTTAAAAAATTCTTTCAGTGTTAGATAGCCTATTTATCGAGGAAGATTTATTATATCATCACGCTCAAAGTTTAATCTATTTTTGTTACCTAATTTTACAGTGAACGCGGGAACAGCTTGTAAAAATATAAAAAATAAACTGCAGATTTTATCATAATAAAGATAAATAAAACTTTCATAAATCAAAAATCACTATTAAGATTTTCTGAATATCAGTTTTGTCTTAAATTCGGCTAAAATGATTATTGAATTATACCTTTGAAAATATACCTTCTTTTTTTTTAATTTTAGTTAAGTATTAAAATTATTATATACTAGACTTTTGACAGTGTATTTTCTCAACTGCTTAGAATATGTGATGTAACGATTGTTTTAATTTAATAAACGTACAGTTCATTCTAAGCATAACATCAGGTGAATCAGTGAGTCGAATTATCTCATTGCCTGCTATTTATTATACACACAGAGGCTTAAGACAGAATACAAATAAATCACAGCCACTTCCTTTTTCCTGCGTAGCACAGTTTATTATCTCAAATAAAAAAGTCTTAAAACATTTGTAAAAAGACCTTGAGAACACAATAATGTTGAAATTTCTAAAAGTATAAACATCTTGATTAAACGTCCTCGGAGGTAATGTTTGCAGTAGTTCTTTTATTATCATTATAACTTTAATGTAAAATTTATTTTCAAACTAATTTCGATAATTTATAATGCTCATCTGTACAACATAAAGAATAGAAAAAAAAACAAAGGGATATGATGACAGGCTTTGAGGAAAAATTAAATATTATTTGTTCAAAGACAAAGAAAGAAAGAAAATGAGCAGCACACTAGAATTTATAAGTTAAGATAATTTTTTTATAAGTATACACGTGTTTTTATAAATTATACATTTATATTAGCTATTAATATATGTAGGCACAATCAGGTACGATTTTAATTACTCATGGTAAAATTATTTTTCCACTCAATCAAAGAAAAACTTCCTATAACATTAGATAGGATAACAAAAAAATTTTGTAAACTTTTCAGACTTAATAATCCATAATACATTAATATATAATCATAAAAACATTAATAGAAAGATAGCTGTATATTATATTTTGACTTTATTAAATGACCAATAGATAAATTGTAATTCATAAATAATATTAATTAAACGATTTGTGCTATTAATTTAAATAGGAACGCAGATAAC